>SSNP01000061.1:2943103-2984269 GCA_006937955.1 Pachypanchax playfairii
TTTCAGATTAATTCAAAAGCAGGAGCACATTGTTGTGGTCATTAGATCGTCATTAGATCATCATTAGATGTGGTTTTGGTTCATTTGAGTAAACATGCCGTCTTTAATATAGCCTAAATAAAATTCAACGTCCTTTCAACAGTAACAAAAATGCTTGTGGCATTTTTTTAAAGGTGCGGGAGGTTGGGGGTGCGTCAACACGGCCGGGACATAAAACGGGGTGCGTGGCAAAATAAGTTTGGGAACAGCTGAATTACTATATTATAAATATAATTAGCCTATGTTTTATCTCCAACTTTAAATGGTTTAATTTAGGCTATTTTGTAACAATGCAACAACAGTTTAGTGCACCGTAGAACACTCGGGAACCGGTTCACACCTGTGGCTGGCTGTGCAACATGCTGGTTCACCCTCAGTAAGGAATATATAAGGAATTTAGGTACTTTCACTGTCTTCAGTTAAAACGTTGCTTTTGGCTGTAGTCGACAAAATGTCCAACAGTTTTAGCAGTTATATTTTTTGTAAATGGTAAATGGCATGTACTTATATAGTCCTTTTCTTAAGTCAGGTGACTCCAAAAGTGCTTTACACTACAGTTTGTCATTCACACACACTCACGTTTGGTGGTGATAAACTACACACTCATTGTAGCAACAGTTGTTCTAGGACACACACTGACAGAGGCGAGGCTGCCAGACACGGGTGCCACCGGACCCCCCAAACAGGCAGGAAAGGTGAAGTGTCTTGCTCAAGGACACACGGATGACCGCGTGTGGTGTGGTCAGGTGCGCGATTGTGACTGTCACTATAGACCTCGGGCAGAGCTTCTCACTTTGCAGTTAAAAAAAATCACTTAATTTTCAAAGAATAGTATTATTATTGTAGTTTTATGTATTATTGATGTTTTTCCGTTGTTGTTTTATAAATGCTCTATGATAATTGTTTAATAGGTGGTCAATCAAAATGCAAAACATTGCTTTTTTTGTCGACTTTGGCTGACTAAGCATTTCTTTGGTTGACTACAGCCCTAATGGCAGTAAATCTCACCTCATTTCAACAATAAAAAGCTAAGTAGAAAATAAGGTCAAGCTAAGACTTTGGCTTGTTGATTCATTTTCTGTACATGTTTAGCCCTGGTTGAGATGAGCTGGTGTTACACCTGAACAGGTCATCAGTCCATCACACGGCTACATAGTTACAACCAACCACACACTCCATTTGGAGTCAGTTAAGCTAACATGAATGTTTTTGGTTGTGGAAGGAAACCAACAAACTCAGAAAAAAATTCAAATAAAGATGGTCAGTGAAACTCTTGATACTTAAATCTGATGCATGTCAGTTCACTGAATACATGCCAAGTGGAATTAAAGAAGAAGTCAAAGCTCTAACATCAGCCACAAAGACAAATGACTGCAAATAAAACATCATTTACTTTAGGTAGGAATCTTATGTTCCACAGTTTAAATATACCAACAATGCACACAAATACTTTATTATAATGTGAATAAAGATAAGAAAGAAAAAAGCAACCTGGATTGCCACCTCAGTATCCTCACCATGGGAGACATCAAGCAACATGGATGTCTTTGTTCACATTGTTCTTTGATTTTCAATTTAACATGAACCAGCAGGTAGCAGAATTTTACCAAGCTCATTAGCTGTAAAATAGTTTCAATATAATGCTGGTGTTTTAAATGTTTTTAGTGGCACCATAGTGACAATTGTTAGCAACGGTTGTGAACAAAAATACATTTAAAATATCCACAATATAATATCAACACAATACTGCCCACAATGCTATGGTACTGTATTTGTTCATGGGCAGAGTTTGTGGGGGGGCAGGTGCCCCCCCTGGTGGCTGAAATATGTAATGACATTATGTCAAGGAATTCAGTTTTTTCACATCAGAGAGAAGTTTTTCTGCAATGAGAAGGATTCGGAACTGGCTACGGTTAACAATGGGAGCAGCAAGGTTTTCAGCCCTAGCTGTGCTTCACATCGAGGGGGACATAACTGCCCAGCTGTCACCCGAGACGATTGTGGGTGTTTACGCAGGGCGCAAAAAAAGACGATTACTTTTGCACTAGGTAAGACACTTTCTTTAAATGAATAGTTATAAGCTTAGCAGCTACTGTGTGTCCTGTATAAAGTGTTTTAACAGCTGGTTTTGAAAATCATCAAATGGTGATGATGATTAAAGTTTAACTTTATGGTTGCTGGTAGTGAATGTCACTTGGGTGCCATCATGTGCAATACGCTTTGTGGGTTTGCATTCTGTGTGCGCGCGCACTCGTTCGTGTCAGAGCACGTGACAATTTTTGCCCCCCCTGATGCAAAAATCAAACTCCGCCTATGTATTTGTTCCACAGTTACAGAATGACAAGTTTAAACAACTGAGATTGCTACATGCTAATAGTTAATCTGTTCTAGTTTGTTTTAAAAGTGACGCCAATAAAGAAATAGACCAGATGAAAGATTTTATCTACATGGCATAATGAGAATGTGTTTGAGAAGCATGGATTCTTTAAAGAGGCCATTTTATACAAATTTCAGGATTTTGTGGTTATTTCTTAAGTATTTCCCTATAATATGAAACATTTTATATCTAAAAAACGTTAGGAAACACTGATTAACAGACCTTTCCATCTGTCTGCATTAAAATTCAGGTGGTTCCGACACGTTCTGTGTTAGGCTTCGGCAGCAGCTCGTTCATATTCATTATTCGAATTTGCTGGACTCAGATTGGCTAACAAACTAGCCTATCAGAGCAAGGTATACTGTTTCCTGCCCCACTGCTCATGGCAACATCAGACGCACCCTCTTCCTGTTTGCTACGTCTTATGCTTCAGCTTTTAGCCAGCAGCATGCTAGGCATGGTTACAACTGCTGGAGCTGCCGAATACTAACCAACAAAGGAGCTGTGATGAAACAGATACAGGCCGTTCATACTCGGGTGTTATTGCCACCTGCGTAGTTTGAGAGATAAAAACTGACCTGTTTTCACATGAAGGTAAGAACACCTGTGGAGCTAAAATATTAAACAGAAACAGGGCCTCTTTAACACGGTGTCTTTTTAGGGTGGCCATTTCCACAAGACAAAAAAGGAGGACTTTTTTAAGATTGAACAAAGATTAAAACAAAAACATAACATCAAACCCATTATATAGTATTACTGTTTTACTAACTAAAAATGTTAAAGTCTATTTTTTAAAATTTTGGCTTTTCCTGGCTGCTTACAGTGGTTTTTTGTTTGAGAGAAATTTCTTGTACATGAATCCATATTCATTTGTCCATTCAGGATTAAACATAGTATTTTGTTGGGCGTTTTTGCAGTCAGCAGGTGACTGGGTGGGTTCCCTTTGATCTACCTGGCATCAACCACGTCAATATGGCTACTTTGGTAATCAATCAAATTTCATATTTATTTCACATCCAATAGTTTGTCACAAACATCTTAAAAATATATAATAGACTTTATTATATTTTATCAGCTGTTTTATTTTTGACAATTGTACTTTCTCATTAGTGTCTATGCTTTACCCGTCCGCAAATTAGATGACCATATAGGTCGATTATGACAGCTTCAAAAAATGACCTGTGAGATTGTTTTCTGGGATCCAGCAGAGACTACCAACAGTGCATGTGCACGCTATCACAGAGGAGCTGCCACATGAAAAAAAACACAAATGAGAAAAAAGAGTTATGTCAAAAGGAGGACAAATGGATGTCCGTCTTAAACTACTACTACTACTACTGTCATTTAGCAGACGCTTTTATCCAAAGCGACTTACATTGAGAGAACATACAAGCAAGAAATCAAAGAGAAGGAAACAATATAAGGAGGCGGACTGTTTGGAGTCCAGTTTAATTCCGACGCTGATACATCAAGTGTATCAAATTTTTTATTTTTATTTTTTTTTTTTTAGTGAAAGATAAATTCTCAAATCGCTATCATAAATCATAAATTAATCCTACATTAAGACTGAAAGTGTTCTTTAAAGAGGTGAGTCTTAAGTCTGCTCTTAAAAGTAGCTGCCGACTCTGAGGATCGGACCGAGTTTGGTAGGTCATTCCACCATCGGGGGACAACAGAGGAGAAGAGTTTGGAACATGATCTCATGCCACGTTGTGGTGGAAGTGCTAGGCGTCTTTCAGCGGCTGAGCGTAGCTGACGCGTGGGAATGTAGGTTTGGATGAAGGAGTGAAGGTAAGTAGGAGCTGTGTGTGTTAGAGTCTGGTAAGCCAGAAGCAGAGCTTTGTATTTGATGCGTGCTGCAACTGGAAGCCAGTGCAGGGAAATGAGCAGCGGAGTGACATGAGCCCTTTTGGGCTGGTTGAAGACCAGACGTGCTGCTGCGTTCTGAATCATCTGCAGAGGTTTAACCGAGGACGCCGGAAGACCGGCCAGCAATGAGTTGCAGTAGTCGATCCGGGACAAGACCAGGGCCTGGACCAGAAGCTGTGTGGTGTGGTCTGTGAGGAAGGCTCTGATTTTCCTGATGTTGTAAAGCGCGAATCGACATGAGCGAGCTACGGAGTTAACCAGATGTATGGCCACCCAAAGTCTTTTTGCTGTTAAATCTGACATTATCCTCGAAATACAACGTTACCACAGCACATTGAAAGAAAGACTGACTGTTACTTGAATGCATTCATCAAACACTATAGTTCTGTTTTACTGGAAAAACCATAACATACAGTCTAAATGTGGTTGTATTTGTACAACAGGTTTTTATAATATTAGTAAAAGGGAAAGTAAACCACTATTAAAAATGGAGACCAGTTACATAATTTATCTGCCACCTCTTCATAATCCTAAACGCACGCTGAGGCTTTTTTTTTATCAGGCATCTCAGTATTGATTTATAAACAGATGATTGGTAAATGTCTGATGTTTGGATGGAATCAAACAAATTTATAGTTGATTGGGTTGGGAGATCTGTTGGTCCCTTGACAGCTCATCTTTTGTCAAGGTCAGTTCTTTACATCACAATTTCAAACAAGCGGACCTGGATTTACACCAACGTTTAATGGGTTTCTCCTGTGTCCCTGGTTCACATAAAAAACAAGAGCCTTTACTTCCATTTCAAAAAGAGTTTAAAGGCCAGTTTCAAAAACATTGTTTTAATAGAAGAAACATTTATTACTACCAGACCCTATCATTTTACAGGCTTCTGATAAACCACAGTTTCTGATCTTTATATTTTACCTCTAAGGTAATAAATCTAAAAATCTTTGGTTTTGATCAAGAGACTTTCTGAAGGTCTTTCAAAGTTCTTTGGATTTTGGCTGCTCTTTTCAAATGAAGGTATTTTTGTTTGTTTTTATACAATCTGAATTCCCCAAAATTCAGTATGTTGTGTAAAACAGAATGCAAAGATGTTTATATTTTATTTTCAATAGAACATAAAAAAACTATGTTGAAATTTTGATATTTTAACATTTAACAGAAAATGTGCACATTTTAAATTTAATGCCAGCAGCACACCTCCAAAATGTTGGCAACAATGTCAAAAAATAATTGGCACAAAGAAAACAACTGGAGGAACATTTGTGGAGTGGATTGTTAAATGAAATAGCAGAGGGGGATTGCATTAAGGAAGGTCAACAAGAGCTAACAGATGGGATTGTTGAAGATGTATCTCAGCTTTTTGGAGAAACATCCACGTGAGAATGATGAATCCCTGGGACTGAGAAATGTTTAAAAGTGATCAGTAACATGTTTGAGATGAGGAAAGCTGAGATTGTCACTACAAGGGAAACACAGACTTCAGAAACTTCTAGTGGTTGTCCAGGATTTGTTGGTTGCCATGCCGAGTCAAGTTTAAGC
The DNA here is from genome assembly GCA_006937955.1 of Pachypanchax playfairii. Classification (NCBI taxonomy): domain Eukaryota; kingdom Metazoa; phylum Chordata; class Actinopteri; order Cyprinodontiformes; family Aplocheilidae; genus Pachypanchax; species Pachypanchax playfairii. Next base: position 2,948,934 of record SSNP01000061.1, read on the forward strand.
AAATGAAAAAACAATTCCATGACTTCACAGTGTTCAGAACTGATCTGCCTGCAGTTCAGAGCGTTCATCAATAAAAAGCATTTGGAGCATTGTGAACCAAAAAAAATCTCACAACAAATACCCAACATCATTGATCGACCAGAATGTGGCATCAGACAAGAATAGAACAACATACCTGTTACGACCCGGCTCGGCTACGTGGAGGGAAATAAGACAAAGGAACTGGGTGCAGATGGTATTTTCAGAAGAGTTCATTCATACGATAAAAACAAAACAGCCAGGTAAAATAAGTAAAACAAATGAACCTAATGACAAAACAGGGAACTAAAGTAAGCTGACTCAAAACAGCTGATAATAGTACTTAAATACCTTCATTAGCGAGAACTAAACAAGAACTAAAGCAGGTTTAAACTAAACAAGAGCAGGTGGCACTCAAACACGAAACCAGTTTATAAAACGAGTCTATGTTACACAGACAAACAAGCACATTAGCTACACTAACCACAACGCACACACTAAAGTGATCCCCACTGATCACAGCCCTATGCATGTCTTTCAACCGTGGCCTGGCAAGCGCTAAAAGATGTGTGATCACTCACCACCCAAGTGCAGTAGGCCACACCTGCCCCAGTGACTCTGCTTTTATACACCTTTAGTGCCTAATCATCATACTCCATGATTGAATATAAATGACAAATGGCTCCTATACACAAAGTGATCAATATGAAGTAACTGAGCAGAAAAAGATGATCAACTGAAGGATGAGACTCTCAGGTTTGGGTTTCTGTCTCCTCAAGATTTTTTTTGGAAACTGTTCATCTAGTGAAAATTGTTTCTACACCTGACACTTCTTCATTTGTCCTCCACTTGTTCACTTTCTGAATTTCTTAAACAGACGCTGCATAATATGTTGCTCAGGTAAACGAACTGAACAGAAAAAGTGTAAAAAAAGCAGCAAAGGTTCAAAGAAAAACTTTGAAAGACCTTCAGAAAGCTTGAAGAAATATTGATCAAGACCCCTTAAAAGATTATAATTAAGTCTGTCTTTTTGAAAGCAAAATAGTATAAATTAGGGGGCTTAAAACCTTTGCACAGGATAACAGAATGAATGAAATCGATCAAAGTGTCTCCTTTTAACCGCAGATCCTGTCTTGTCAGTTTCAGAGTCTGCATATGAGATGCTTGGATCTTGCCCAGAGTACAGCTCACTTAGCAAAAATCTGCACGTCCTCTCAGGTGTTATGTTTACAGCATTGCCGGAACTGATAAATGTCCCTGACTACTGCAGAATCATTTGATGCTGGATCGAATCCCTGGTCAGTAACCGCAGGTCAGAAACATGCTGCTCCGGATCCAGAAATACCATCAGGAATAGAAAGGCATACACTGCAGTGATCACATGCTCCCGCTTAGATCCTCTGCCAAGGCAAAAGGCCCAACTGTAAGATAAACATGTACAATCACATGATATCTGGGACATAGAAAACAGTCAACTTTAGTTGAGGTGATACACGGAGAAATAAAAGCATGTTCACACATAAATGAGAGAAAAAGGAACCACTGTCGACCTTACGTCACAGCACCCATTTCAGCAGATCATTTAGAAGCAATATTACCCGCAGCCATTCAGCTGTCGCTGTGTGTTTTCTGTTGATGGAAATAGTAATGGAGATATTGGCTGCAGAATCACTGGGTCCAGGCCATCGAGCTGAGTGGTTCAGTGGAGAGGAGTGGATGGATGGAGGACCACAGCTTCCATCTACAGTACTGCACATTGCGTACAAGGCATGGCAAGCAGAGGCCCAATGAATGCTGTAATTTTAAATACCATGCCTCCCATGCACAAACATAAACCGACAACACACACAGAAATACACACACAGGCAGTGGATTAGGATGGGATTATGGAAGCATAGCTGTAAAACGGGCAGAGACAGATCAGTGTCATGCTTCATAAACACGCACACATACACGCTAGATGTGTATTATGAGTGTACAGTAAGATGGATTTATTTTGAGATGGATGGTATGATGACTTTCATGTCATGATTGAGCAGTGTTCAAGTTTAAATAGGAAGACGGTTCAATGGAGCAGCAAAGAAGCTTTAGCAATCAATTATAGGACTCAAACTGGAACAGCATGAGCTCAAGGTCGCAGAGATTTCATGTAAGGGTCATGTAATTTTTCTAAGTTCTGATTTTGTTTTGGACATTGTAGTTTCAATTTGTGAGCTTGAACTAGGTATGTGTAATATTATATCCAGGATCTGAAAGATCACAACTATCAGACAGCAAAGACATTTTGTTCATGAAACAGCTCTCAACACCATCACTTATTCAAAACTCACATGGATTACCATTTCGGTATTAGTTCTAAATTAAATTCAATCTTAAGAAGGTTTTAAAGCTGAGGTTATTGTCACTTTTCTTCATTAAATCTGTTTCTGTCCTGACAGTTTTGGCAGTGGTGGGTCTATAGTACCTTCTTATGTTGGAACAGATTTACTCTATAACAGGACAGGTTTAATTTGCTCCTTAAGTTGTATACTGGTCTTTATTTGAGTTTATGGCTTGACAGACCATACCTCATTTCAGAGACAGAGTGGACAGGGGTAACCATCACACCCATCCCAACTGACCAGGACCATGTGCTGCCACCAACCCCCTACCCTCACCCACAGCTGCAGCCTGGCACAAGACTACCTCCCTCAGCCAGTAAAGATAAGCAGAGCCCAGTCAGGTGCAAACCAAGACCCCCAGCTGCAGACCCAGAATCGAAGAGCCCAGATCAGTCCAAGCCCCAGAAGTAGTTCATCTACACAAGGGTATCCACCCACTGACTTCCATCCCCATGGTCCACCTCTCCACCTCATTAAATCTCAGTTAAAAAAGCTTCTTGCCATGACTGTGGTCAGATTAGCGTCCATAATACTGGCAGGCCTTTATAACTAACCATAACACATAGTCTAGAGTTTCATGTGTGTAAACATTGAATGAGAAAAAGAGAGAAAGTGATTTGTTAGTCTGCACTAATGAATAAGAGCACTTTATACTGTTATAAATCAAGCTTGTAGCCCATGTGCCCCAACAATAATATCCCCTTCTGTAGGTTTCCCTCAAGTTACCAAAACAGCTTGTGATGACATGTAAAGGCATCGGAAGTTGTTCATGGGGCCCTGCATTGTTTAGTGGATCTTCTTTAGGTTGAGCATGTTGTTGTACATGTTGAATAATTTGTGTTTAAAGGATAAGTCAGGTTCTGTAGAAAGGTTGATATCCTACCTGCTCAGTTTAGAGAAACAGTTTAATTCTGTCTGGGCTGGTGAGCTAACAGCTAATCATAGTAGGGTCAAGAAGAAAGTGAATTGTTTCTGTCGTAAAACAACTCACATCTCAAAAGTTACATATCAGTTCATCTGAAAATTTTGAATAGTTTACACATCTGTCAATTTTATATCACAATCTTATTCTTATAGAAATGTTATGAACTGTGTCAGGCTGCACATGCTTTCACTATAGCTGCTCCTGATTCTGTTTGTGCTGGATTGGAGTTATTTCAAATTGGCAGGAGTCTAAGATGTTCTTGGTCCTACTGTGCTGTCAGAATTAAATCAGTTCTCCAAACGTAGCTTGTTCAAACAGCTATCAACAATAAATCAGATTTAAATTTTTATAAACTTTCCACTAAATTTTCACTTTGTGTTTTATTAAGAAATGTCATGGGTCAGGGTGCATTACCCTACTGTGCTGGTAACTCTACTTTGGTATAGAACTATACGATATGTGATATAATATTTTAGCAGATACATTTAATTGGGTAATTTCCTCCTCAAGCACCACTTTATGTGATACTTCTCCCATCCTGTGTTGAAGAATAGCTGCTGTTATGTCCAAAATACACTACTGATGTTTTCATTTGAAAACAACCCAACCAATGGTTGGGCTTTATGAGAGTTCTGGTTCATTACATTGTGTTTTAATTTTATTTTAGTTTAATTTTACACTGTGTGTCCCAACTTTTGGGGAATTGAGGTTAGACTCGACTTTCCTCTTCTCATTTACCAGCACTTTGATTTGTCAGCTAATTGGTCACATCTTAACTTGGGCTCCAATTTTTTCAGATCTTAATCCAGTCAAATATCCCCTGGGATGTGTTGAACATATAATCTTGAGTAGTGCCACCTCACAAATGACATTTAAAAGATTTGCCACTTAAACCCAGTGTGTGAAACCTCAGTATATCTTCAAAGATCCAGTAGATTCAGGGCTGTTTTGGTATCAGAGATAGAACCTGCTTAATAATAGACAAATAGTATTATTAGGTTTTAAGAGCTAATTAATGGAGACAAGTAAAATATGAATTGCATGGACAATAAGAGCTGAGTCTTTGAGATAATAACTGTTTAATAATTTGGATTTAGGGTTTTGTCATTGCACAGATTCTCTTGATGCACAAAAAAACTTACTTTATCTAAAAGATAAAGCCAACAGAGATCAAGCTTCACAAAAGAGGCGGATCATATTTCTATTTTACAAGAAAACACAATTTTTAAAGTAGTAGCTGTAACATTTGGGGGGTTATTATTTTTTCACACAGAACCAGGTTGGTTTGGAGAGCTGGAAATAACCATCTAAATACATTTTGTGTTTAGTCAGGTTTAAGGTCTGTTTAATGATCTGACATGTGTAAGTATGACACAACAGGAGAAATCTGTAAAGGGACAAATACTTTTCACAACAGTTTAACATTCCTTGGGAGTTATCTTCTTGTGTTTTATTTTAGGAGACGTACTGAGACACTTAACTCCTCTTTCTGTGTCTCCTGGGTGAGTGTCGTTGCAGATTGTTGTCTATACTCAAATTACCCAAACCTAACGTTTGAAAAGAGCTTGTAATATTAGATCCTGACAAATCAGTGTACCCAGCAAACTGAGCAGGGACTATTACTCAGCAGACAGAAGTTTTACTTTACATTTCCAGTGTCTGACATTTGTCTTATATGATATTTGATAATGATGTACTCATAAGCCATGAATAAGTAAAAAAAAAGTCAATTTGAGTAAAATAATTTATCTGAGTTGGTAATGCACCTGTTATAGTCACACTTATTACAGTCTCATCTGATTTTTTGGGTTAGATATGGGCTCCATAATCCTTTTGCTTTACAGTAAACTCATTTCCATGTTTTCTTCCCAAATGTTTTTTTTTTATATTTGATCATTTCAAACCATTATAGCTGTTAAAGTGAGCTTCCCCTGGTGCATTTAATCACAAATATAAAATAAGTCCTCTAACTGAGGAAGATAATAAAGAACTAGAATAAAAAACAATTAGATTTTCTTTCAGTCATTCAAAACATGGATCAAAGTGCTGAAAAGAACTTTAGGATCTCACTTGAGCTTTGTAAAATGTGAAACATCTTATGATAAACTGCATTTAATCATAGCAACAAGTAATAATAATTTTAATTTCCTGCTTTAGAGGAACAATAAACAGCATGATGAACAATTATTAAGGGTCTTCTGAACAGGTTTAAAATCAAACAATACTCTGGACTGCTGTATATCAGAAGGACTCAATGATTTGATTTTCAAATCTAAAGGTCCCAGATCAAGTGCAGTTTTTTCCGATTATATAAATTGCTAGTGACTTCAGAGACATACAGTATATGTTATCAACCACAGATATATATTTTTTTACATGATTTCCTCTTTAAAATTCGGTCTCATAAGTGTGTGCGGGCAGCTGAAGTATATTTGTCCCCATTCTGTGTGTTCTTAGAGATGATTTACAGGGTAATGCTCAAAATCTGTTCCACAGCTTAGTCACACGCTGTTCATACATGATGGAACATCAGTCAAATTCTGACTGAGTGCCTCAATCTGTGGCCTGCTACACTCTGGCCCTGCTGTATCAGCCATGTCCTGGTCACCAAACATCTGTCATCAGCATGCAGCTCAGCGGAGGTCTGCGGCTCCCCGTGGTCCCATCTCCTTCACAACTGTCAAAGATAATAATCAATCCCTTCTTTGCCTCCTTTTATATTCACTCTACATATTTTGGCTTGGCCTCCTCTTCCTCCACATCTCCATTCTCATCTTTTTAGTATGCTGAAATATATAACCAGCAATTTGCCAATCTCTCCTTCTACGACACACACACACATACACACACACACACATACACACACACACACAGATACATGCAGCGGCTTCCAGACCACAAAAGGCTGCTGTGGAGTATAATGACAGATAATTGGCTATTGTGGGTTTGCCCTCGGCAGCAGGAACCAATCACAGTGACAGCCACTTCTCCATGACCCGTGTGCACGCGTGTGTGTGTTTTCATTGTGTGTGCTGACGCAAGCATAGGTATCTCTCTGCGTTTGCCAGCTGATTGTGTACGGCATGTACCTGACAGCTCGCTGTATAATTTCATGGTCCTTTTTTGCTTTTATGTAAACACAAATAAGCTTTTCAATTATGGTTTGTGTGTTTCCATGTATGTGTGAATAACACGAATATCCATCACTAGTGGAAACGTCTGTTATCCACAGACACTCTGACATATCAGTACTCACAGTCGTTATAATCTCTGTATTATTTGTATCTTCTCTTTTTTTTTTATTGACTCGTTTGTTTCTCATTCTGTTATTCTGTGTGTAGTTCTAGATCATTTCCTGTTCTATTATAGTTTTTGATTTCCATTTCTATTTCTCTCACATTCACACTGATTTCCTCTCTTTCAGTCATGGGGAGTCCTCATCAAACCTCTGCACGCAGAATAAATGAGATCCTCCATGCTACTGTGTGTGTGTGTGTGTAGCTCTGTAAATATGATCTTTTCTCATTGGCCAATACATGCTACCATAAGAATGTGAAGCTGTGTGTGTGTGTGTGTACGTGTAGAGGAGGGGGTTGTGTACTTCATCACAGCAGCTAGCTCAATATTCCCAAATGCAATTTCCTGCGAGTGAAAAGAGCAGGCTGGATGTTCATCATTCTGCACTCTGTTCTTAGCGCTCAATAAAAAAGCTTCTTTAAGGCTGCTCACCTGCTTCCTCACTTCGTTCTCCTCATTTTTCTGTCGCCCCTTCATTTTTTACTCTTTGTGACACAAGCACGCTTGCATGCACACACGTCAGGCAGCAGATCAGTCTCCTTTGCGAGGCGACACGCTCTTTCAGTGCTCTTGTCGTTGTGCTGAGCACAACGAGCTGACGAGTAATTCAGCACAGCTGAGGTTTGTTACTGAAAATCAAACACAATAAAGGAGATCTTACCAGCTGTGTACAAATGAAAAAAACATTTTCCTCCGCTATCTCAGGTAATTTCTTCCAGTCAAATCTTAAAAGCTCTTAATTATCTCTTCAAACAGCTCCAACACTTCAGACCATCGATGGAGCCAAACTTTAGATTTACAAGAATTAAACAGTCCTTCAAAAGTGGGAGGGTAAATCCAGTCAGCCGCCTTTTGAATGACATCCCTCCAACTGTTTATAGGCTCCTTGTTAGCTGCATTAGAGTCTCTCTTTATGAAATAATTGTTGTTGTTGTCCAGGTGCACCCAGGGAAGTTAGCATCTCCAAATTCAAGCCAATTCTCTTGTGGTTAGCAGCTCGCTACAGCCTGTAATGTCTGGGTGGAAAACAAATACTAGAGAACTGACATGTGTCAATGAATCAAAGCATCATGATGTGATATATGTTTGCGTGTGAACCACATCTGTGTGACTGCTGCATGTGTGCCCATTCAAAAATCCACCAATGCACATTTTTTAAAAAATGCTAAATTCTGTTTTTTTTAAACCCATTAAAAGCATAATATGTAGAATTTTCAATATTATGCTTTTTAAAAATAAAGTAATACCATAATTAGAGATCTAAATAGCATGTGTGTGTCCATATGTGATTTACTTAAAAAAGTTATTGATCCTTTTTTTTACAGTCCTGCAAACTTGTAGTACTTTTTTCTACTACTAGAGTGAGTATAAACCAGTGTTTGGTTGAGCTCTTGAACTGCTAGTTTACTACCATCGATTATTACATATGCGTATTGAAGAAGTTGCAACGTTATTCGCTGGTTCACTTGGAGTTGTAAAGCTGGACATTGAGTCTCTTAAACGCTGCCGCTCTGTGTGACAGAGTGAGGAATAATACTCGTTTCTGCCACCTTGTGGTGGGTAGTGGAAATGACGGGTTGTGATTTTGCTCATTACTGTCACCTGGTGTTGGAAATAAAAGCCATTATTTTCTACACAGTACACCTTTAAAGATAATTTAGTTGTGAGTGTTATGTAACATTCCCGCCATGCCACTGTTCCTGTCTCTTGTTTAATTTTCCTCACATCTGCCTGTCATGGTTATATATTAGTTTAGTATGTATTTAGTTTCAGGTGTTTCCTCCTCTCATTCCCACACCTTAATTATCTAAAGCTGTGTTACTCCAGTGAGTTGGTTTCTGTTCTAAGTAGTTTTAGGTTTAGTTTGTATCTTGTGTTATTATTTGCCATTGACCCATACCTTGGTTTGTAATTATGTTCTATTTATGACATCTGTCTGTCTTCCTGTTTTAACCTCCCTGTTTCTCATGTCCACTGCTCATTTGTTAAATGCCTCACACCCCGATCTCTTTCCTGTCCATCAGTCTGTTTTGATTCACTTTTACTTTTTGACCCTGGACCGTTCCCGACTTCCTCTTAGCGTGCTCCTATTGGATTACTCTGCTGGACTCTGATTGCCTGGTTCATCTACTGTGTTCTGCCTCTCGACATTGCCACTGCCTTTCCCCTGCCGGTCTGTCAGCCTGCCGTTGGACCTTAAGTTTTGACCTCTGCATGTTATTGGACTTGAGTTTGGATTCTAGACTGGGGTCCTCTGGATTTGCTGTGTATGACCCTAGACTATTTCACCCCGAACCTGTGGTTGTGCCTCCTGTCAGAGACGCCAGCGAGCTCCGCTGCCTGTTCTGCTCTCTGTCAGCTGATTGCTCTGCTTGATAAATAAAGCTCTTATTTCTAACACCAACCTGCTTGGTCTGCTTGCATTTGGGTCCACAACAACATTCTCAAATTACAGTTAGTTATCAAGGCAGCTTAAATATTTAACAGTGTACATAGATGACTTAGCAAAAACGAAAACTGGTCTCTTTCTATATGTTTAGATTATTCTTCATCTGACAGTACCATTAGAGGGACATTTGATCATTCTCTACTTCTGAAGAGCGCAATGATGACTCAAGCTCAGAGTCATAAAAAAGTTATCTTCAGTAACAGGAATGGAAAGTGCTGCAGCAGAGATATTATGCCAGTGTGGGACTGCAAGACATGACAGAAGAAAGCTCAAAGACTGAATCCACAGAGGAGCGAAGATCAATTTCCTCACAAGTACAAATCAGACCTAATGTTGGAGTTTTAAAAATATGTTTTTAGAGTATTACAGGCAGGTACGATTGTGTGAGTGCTCTTCAAAAGGGTGTTATTGCAAAATAAAACGTCCCACTCATTGTTTCATGCACTCCCCCTAAGCCACGCCTCAATAACACAGGCACGCGCAGCCAGCATGGTCTTGTTGGGTCTCCGCCAATGTCACAAAATACAACCTGATCTTACCCGTCCAGAAGAAAATCAGACAAAGTAGCGCTAGCTCACTTCCAGAACGAGCATTGCGTGTACATGAAGGGGACGTGCAGAGGGGGAGGTGCTGGAACACCGAAGCTTCGCTTACAAGCCAATTATCCTGGACGGACCGTGGAAGTTGATTGGATGAGGTTTTCCCAGGGTTTCTCGCTGTAGAAAGAATGATCACTCGGTCTAGTTTAAGAGCTCCTAAAATGTAAATTGCCACTGGTATATGAAGAGCATTTTTTTAAATAAAAAAAAAAAATGTTTTTGAATGAAATGGTATACCCTGCCTTTAATTTCAGTATTTTCAAATATTCTTTATTTGTGTGCTGAAAATTTGTGAGTGTTCATAGAAGTCAAATGTATGTGTGGAGTGTAAAGCATTACAGTTTAACAGTGTGTGTGTGTGTGTGTGTGCATGTGTGTGTCAGAAGTGCAAATGAGTGGCGCTGTGATTATCTGTGATGCTGAGATGAGAGACAATTATTGAAATGTCATGGCTTTAATAGGCCTCTACTCTGTAGCCTTCTTACGAGTCATGGGTTTAACCTTCAGGGAGGTGAAGTAAGAATGTTCTTACTGAGGAAATCCTGACCTTAATTTAATTAATATTTGTATTTATTTGGCTTAGCATACAATTATTCTCTTCTTTTTCTACTTTGTCAGTTTATAAACAAGTACACCTGCTTCTTGGTCGACATTATAACTCATCAAGCACGTGTGTATGATTTCTTTCCATTTACCACACATATTCTAGGTCTAGTGTATTGCCTTGCAGAAAGAAGGTCCTGGGTTTGAAACCAGCCCCGTCCTTTCTGCATGGAATTTGTGTGTTCTCCCTGTACTCCTTCTTCCTCGGGTCATTAAGGTTCTTGGGTACAACGTTACAAACATCTACAAAATGACTCAGCTGATTCCAGATGTTTACTATAGAATCCAGGTCTGGAGAAATTGCAGGGCAAACCATTCAAGGTACCCTAGTCTCTACAGGAGATCCTTCCTGTCCACAGCTAGAACCCTCTACAGGAGATCCTTCCTGTCCACAGCTAGAACCCTCTACAGGAGATCCTTCCTGTCCACAGCTAGAACCCTCTACAGGAGATCCTTCCTGTCCACAGCTATAGAACCCTCTACAGGAGATCCTTCCTGTCCACAGCTATAGAACCCTCTACAGGAGATCCTTCCCGTCCACAGCTATAGAACCCTCTACAGGAGATCCTTCCTGTCTACAGCTAGAACCCTCTACAGGAGATCCTTCCTGTCCACAGCTAAGAACCCTCTACAGGAGATCCTTCCTGTCCACAGCTATAGAACCCTCTACAGGAGATCCTTCCTGTCCACAGCTAGAACCCTCTACAGGAGATCCTTCCTGTCTACAGCTATAACCCTCTACAGGAGTTCCTTCATGTCAACAGCTAGAACCCTCTACAGGAGATCCTTCCTGTCCACAGCTATAGAACCCTCTACAGGAGATCCTTCCTGTCCACAGCTATAGAACCCTCTACAGGAGATCCTTCCCGTCCACAGCTATAGAACCCTCTACAGGAGATCCTTCCTGTCTACAGCTAGAACCCTCTACAGGAGATCCTTCCTGTCCACAGCTATAGAACCCTCTACAGGAGATCCTTCCTGTCCACAGCTATAGCACTCTCTACAGGAGATCCTTCCCGTCCACAGCTATAGAACCCTCTACAGGAGATCCTTCCTGTCTACAGCTAGAACCCTCTACAGGAGATCCTTCCTGTCTACAGCTAGAACCCCTACAGGAGATCCTTCCTGTCCACAGCTATAGAACCCTCTACAGGAGATCCTTCCTGTCCACAGCTATAGAACCCTCTACAGGAGATCCTTCCCGTCCACAGCTATAGAACCCTCTACAGGAGATCCTTCATGTCCACAGCTAGAGCCCTCTACAGGAGATGCTTCCTGTCCACAGCTATAACCCTCTACAGGAGATCCTTCCTGTCTCCAGCTAGAACCCTCTACAGGAGATCCTTCCTGTCCACAGCTATAGAACCCTCTACAGGAGATCCTTCCTGTCCACAGCTATAGAACCCTCTACAGGAGATCCTTCCTGTCCACAGCTATAGAACCCTCTACAGGAGATCCTTCCTGTCTACAGCTATAGAACCCTCTACAGGAGATCCTTCCTGTCCACAGCTATAGAACCCTCTACAGGAGATCCTTCCTGTCCACAGCTATAGAACCCTCTACAGGAGATCCTTCCCCTCCACAGCTATAGAACCCTCTACAGGAGAGCCTTCCTGTCTACAGCGAGAACCCTCTACAGGAGATCCTTCCCGTCCACAGCTATAGACCCCTCTACAGGAGATCCTTCCTGTCCACAGCTATAGAACCCTCTACAGGAGATCCTTCCTGTCCACAGCTAGAACCCTCTACAGGAGATCCTTCCTGTCTACAGCTAGAACCCTCTACAGGCGGTCCTTCCTGTCCACAGCTATAGAACCCTCTACAGGAGATCCTTCCTGTCTACAGCTATAGAACCCTCTACAGGAGATCCTTCCCGTCCACAGCTATAGAACCCTCTACAGGAGATCCTTCCTGTCCACAGCTATAGAACCCTCTACAGGAGATCCTTCCTGTCCATAGCTAGAACCCTCTACAGGAGATCCTTCCTGTCTACAGCTAGAACCCTCTACAGGAGATCCTTCCTGTCCACAGCTATAGAACCCTCTACAGGAGATCCTTCCCGTCCACAGCTATAGAACCCTCTACAGGAGATCCTTCCTGTCTACAGCTAGAACCCTCTACAGGAGATCCTTCCTGTCCACAGCTATAGAACCCTCTACAGGAGATCCTTCCTGTCTCCAGCTATAGAACCCTCTACAGGAGATCCTTCCCGTCCACAGCTATAGAACCCTCTACAGGAGATCCTTCCTGTCTACAGCTAGAACCCTCTACAGGAGATCCTTCCTGTCTACAGCTAGAACCCTCTACAGGAGATCCTTCCTGTCCACAGCTATAGAACCCTCTACAGGAGATCCTTCCTGTCCACAGCTATAGAACCCTCTACAGGAGATCCTTCCTGTCTACAGCTAGAACCCTCTACAGGAGATCCTTCCTGTCCACAGCTATAGAACCCTCTACAGGAGATCCTTCCTGTCCACAGCTATAGAACCCTCTACAGGAGATCCTTCCCGTCCACAGCTATAGAACCCTCTACAGGAGATCCTTCCTGTCTACAGCTAGAACCCTCTACAGGAGATCCTTCCTGTCCACAGCTATAGAACCCTCTACAAGAGATCCTTCCCGCCCACAGCTAGAACCCTCTACAGGAGATCCTTCCTGTCCACAGCTCTAGAACCCTCTACAGGAGATCCTTCCTGTCTACAGCTAGAACCCTCTACAGGAGATCCTTCCTGTCCACAGCTAGAACCCTCTACAGGAGATCCTTCCTGTCCACAGCTATAGAACCCTCTACAGGAGATCCTTCCTGTCCACAGCTAGAACCCTCTACAGGAGATCCTTCCTGTCTACAGCTAGAACCCTCTACAGGAGATCCTTCCTGTCCACAGCTAGAACCCTCTACAGGAGATCCTTCCTGTCTACAGCTAGAACCCTCTACAGGAGATCCTTCCTGTCCACAGCTATAGAACCCTCTACAGGAGATCCTTCCTGTCCACAGCTATAGAACCCTCTACAGGAGATCCTTCCTGTCCACGGCTAGAACCCTCTACAGGAGATCCTTCCTGTCTACAGCTAGAACCCTCTACAGGGGATCCTTCCTGTCCACAGCTAGAACCCTCTACAGGAGATCCTTCCTGTCCACAGCTATAGAACCCTCTACAGGAGATCCTTCCTGTCCACAGCTATAGAACCCTCTACAGGAGATCCTTCCTGTCCACAGCTAGAACCCTCTACAGGAGATCCTTCCTGTCCACAGCTAGAACCCTCTACAGGAGATCCTTCCTGTCCACAGCTAGAACCCTCTACAGGAGATCCTTCCTGTCCACAGCTATAGAACCCTCTACAGGAGATCCTTCCTGTCTACAGCTAGAACCCTCTACAGGAGATCCTTCCCGTCCACAGCTATAGAACCCTCTACAGGAGATCCTTCCTGTCCACAGCTATAGAACCCTCTACAGGAGATCCTTCCTGTCCACAGCTAGAACCCTCTACAGGAGATCCTTCCTGTCTACAGCTAGAACCCTCTACAGGAGATCCTTCCTGTCCACAGCTATAGAACCCTCTACAGGAGATCCTTCCTGTCCACAGCTATAGAACCCTCTACAGGAGATCCTTCCTGTCTACAGCTAGAACCCTCTACAGGAGATCCTTCCCGTCCACAGCTATAGAACCCTCTACAGGAGATCCTTCCTGTCCAGCTATAGAACCCTCTACAGGAGATCCTTCCTGTCTACAGCTAGAACCCTCTACAGGAGATCCTTCCTGTCCACAGCTATAGAACCCTCTACAGGAGATCCTTCCTGTCCACAGCTATAGAACCCTCTACAGGAGATCCTTCCTGTCCACAGCTATAGAACCCTCTACAGGAGATCCTTCCTGTCTACAGCTAGAACCCTCTACAGGAGATCCTTCCTGTCCACAGCTAGAACCCTCTACAGGAGATCCTTCCTGTCCACAGCTATAGAACCCTCTACAGGAGATCCTTCCCGTCCACAGCTATAGAACCCTCTACAGGAGATCCTTTCTGTCTACAGCTAGAACCCTCTACAGGAGATCCTTCCTGTCCCCAGCTATAGAACCCTCTACAGGAGATCCTTCCTGTCCACAGCTAGAACCCTCTACAGGAGATCCTTCCTGTCTACAGCTAGAACCCTCTACAGGAGATCCTTCCTGTCCCCAGCTATAGAACCCTCTACAGGAGATCCTTCCTGTCCACAGCTATAGCACCCTCTACAGGAGATCCTTCCTGTCTACAGCTAGAACCCTCTACAGGAGATCCTTCCTGTCCACAGCTAGAACCCTCTACAGGAGATCCTTCCTGTCCACAGCTATAGAACCCTCTACAGGAGATCCTTCCCGTCCACAGCTATAGAACCCTCTACAGGAGATCCTTCCTGTCCACAGCTATAGAACCCTCTACACGAGATCCTTCCTGTCCACAGCTAGAACCCTCTACAGGAGATCCTTCCTGTCCACAGCTAGAACCCTCTACAGGAGATCCTTCCTGTCCACAGCTATAGAACCCTCTACAGGAGATCCTTCCTGTCCACAGCTATAGAACCCTCTACAGGAGATCCTTCCCATCCACAGCTATAGAACCCTCTACAGGAGATCCTTCCTGTCCACAGCTATAGAACCCTCTACAGGAGATCCTTCCTGTCCACAGCTATAGAACCCTCTACAGGAGATCCTTCCTCCACAACTAGAACCATCTAATGAATCTCTGAAGCAGAACTGAGTTACTGAAACATCTACTTTACTATTGGGGGTTCATAAAGTCAGTTTGAATTTAATTGAATCCTCACAGTGACGAGGTTCTGTTGATCAGCTGTTTGGTGTCATCTTGGTCTCAGGATGTCAGAATGTGTCCTGCATGATGATGAGACTGCTTAAATATCAACTCTGATTATAACAGGATATTTCTGGTCAATTCCTGAATCAAACACCGTTAAGTTGTGAAGCTTCTTATTAGAGAACAAGTTGTGTAAAAAGTACTGAAACACTGAACAGCTGGGCACATGAAGCTCATCTGTAAAGGTTATAATGCTTTTTGGGTTTTGACTGTTATTTTTTTCAGTCAGAAGATAACAAAACTGATTCCAGACATGTTCATATTTATTTAACTGTTGTGCATTCTTACAAATATCTTCACAATCTGCACATAAACAAAATACCGGAAAGGTGAAGGGTGAAGCTCAGGCTTGTTTTCCCTAAACTTTATATTTCAGGTAACAGAACACAGCAAAATAAAATAAAATAAAATTAAATTAAATTAAATTAAATTAAATTAAATTAAATTAAATTAAATTAAATTAAATTAAATTAAATTAAATTAAATTAAATTAAATTAAATATTATGATTAAAAGAAAACACACAAAAAATGAATTCTTACCACAGAAATAATTTAAAGAAACATTTTATCCTGAAATTTTACCCAAAAGCTGACTATCCCAGCTTTTTGTGAGTAACAAGCTGTTTATTGCTTAACTTATTCATGTTTTGTGTACATGTATACAGTCATCACACTGACCATGGAATATCTGAAGCACAATGATTTCTGATAATCATTTGCTAGATATAATAAAACACTCCAGCTATTAGTGTATCTTTAAAATACTGACTATTAGTCATCAGTCTCTCCAAAGCTATAGACCATCTGTTTATTTTACACCTACAGGTCAAAATGTTTCCATCAAACATAATATATATTCATCAGTTTAATCCAACATTCACTCTAATGCACTGGAAGCATAACTTAGGCTTTGCCACTCTCTATAACCCTTATATCTGATTATAAAGTGCATTTAAAGTTAATATTTAAGCTAAATGCATGCTACATCCACATGGAAATCCACTTTTAACTTGTCAGGTTTCCAAATTGTTGTCTGTGTCAGCTTTCAGGACAACGATGTGTTGTGTTTGGTTGGTGACCGTAGTGAAACACTATTCAGAAAAGGACAGAGTTCATGCATGAGTTAAAACAAAATTGAAAACTGATAAATTACTGGGTTGATAGAAAGCGCTGGGGGCCTGCGGGGGGGGGGGGGGGCAAACCTGAGGGATTGTGCACGTCGACAGTGATGCTTTTATGCACACAAAGCATCCATGCATGTAGAAGGAGTCCACCACTGAGCTCATACATCCACATGTGCTCACCAGAAGATCATTTGATTATATAAATATGTGATATGTAATCCAGGGGACTGTCTTATAGATGGTGAGATGGCAAACGTTTGAAGCATGCTACAGTGCTGCTCAAATATGTGTGTGTGTGTGTGTGTGTGTGTGTGTGTGTGTGTGTGTGTGTGTGTGTGTGTGTGTGTGTGTGTGTGTGTGTGTGTGTGTGTGTTTGTATTTCTGACCTCCTGAGGACCCGTTTCCTGACTTTTACTATCTTTCTGGGGTCCGAGGGTTCTTGTGGGGACCGAAGCCTGGTCCCCATGAGGGGGACTCCCCTTAGGGGATTAGGGGTTAGGTTTATAGGTATGGTGTGAATAGAGTTTTAGTTAGTCTTAGGGTTAGTTATAGATCAGTAATGGTTAAGGTTAGTAAAAGGGTTTGGGTTAGGTATAAATCTAGTTACTAAAATCAATGGAAGTCAATGGACGGTCCCCATAAGGATGTGTGTGTGTGTGTGTGTGTGTGTGTGTGTGTGTGTGTGTGTTGCTTTATTCCTTATACACTGCTGGAGAAATCTTACACGTAAATTCTTACACCTATTGTGTGCTAAATTATCTTTCAAATCTCCTGATTGCAAGTACATCTACTGCATTTTGGCATTGTTATCCGTCTCAGATGTGTGAAAATGTGCATGTGTGTGTCTGTGTGCACCTGTCTTAGTCCAAGATGTAGCTGGGTTTTCTCACACCTTCAGAAAAGAAGAATTTTGGTAACAGAAGCACGTTTGTTCCTCTCAGTCTCATTTGCATTGTGCTGATGGTAATCTGCTCAACCTCTGATTGTGTTTAGTGTTCTGGGTCAGCACACCCAGATAAGTCTGTGAGGATATACAGTAAGTGTGTCTTTATAGAGAATGTGTGTGTGTGTGCATGTGTGCGTGCTTGTGTGTGGGCAGCCGCTTAGAGAAGGAAAATTGCTCTTAAAGCTTTTTTTCACTCCATCTTTTTTCTGGATTTGTATCTTTCTTAACATACTTGCAGCCTTTTTAATAGATTTTTGAAGTACTCATTATGAAAAATTATTAACAGGTAAAAATTTGAAATATATGTCTGTTTCTTTCAAATCATCACTGGAGGGACAAATTCATGCTGCATTGCAAATGGCCAAGGAAAGATTTGTGAATCTATACCAAACTATTTTTAAACAGCTGCAGACTCCGAGATCATTAATTCAAACAATTTTACATAAGCACAAATTACTGGAAAAGTGTGGCCACTTTGCCAAGATCTGAAATAAGATACCTACTGTCACCTTCAGCCGGAAGGGAACTGGATGAGAGGGAAAAACCAGTTTAGCATAAAGTGGAAGCTACTGGAATATCAGTGTATTTGTTTACAGATGTGACGTAGCTGCATTTTTAATGGCAGATTCAGTCACAAATTACAGGATCAATAACTCAGTTCTTGTTCGTCCGTCCCAGTTTTCTGTGATTGTTTTGGTTTCTGTGACAAGTCAGTCCCAGTCTTTTATAATGTCTCTTGTAGGTAGTGAGTCTACAGACTGGTTCCATGATGATTGTTCACTCTGCGCCCAGCTGGATTCCATGGGAAGAGGTCTGATTAGCCTCTCCTAAAACATCTGGCTCCAGTGTGAACGCAGGGTATCTCTGATCTGGGGTCGGTATCTTGCTCCTGCTACCTTCAGTCTTAAAAATTGTTTCAGAATCACACTTGGTCAGAAACAAAATGACAAAGAAGAATCTACCAGGGGCAAAACAGCCCCTCAGATGAGGTGATCATTCACATGGGGCGAACCCCTTATGGACGGACGGACAGACGGATGGGTAGATGGATGGATTCTCTTTGCTTTTCCTGTGAAGTTTTTTTTTTTTTTTTCACAAAATTTTTGCTCATATTTTTTAATTTTGTCTAGAATCTTTGATGAAATCATCAGTCAGTTTCAGAACTTGAAAGTATATCAATAACATCTTCATCAGCCTGTTACACTGACATCAACAGATAATTTTGACACGTGTCAGTTATCTTGTAACCCATGGCTTCATTCCGAAATGGTCAGAAAATTGACCTTATTTATGCAGTGACGTGAGACATATATATCAACAGTCTTAATTACATGTTGTCAAATCATAATAATTCATTTCACTGATTTATATAAAACATAAGTGTTTAGGCTGATTGAGCTGTTCCTGTGCTCCTGACTGTTTTAGTGTGCTGCTATAAAGCCTTTGTTGTTTTCAACTCCAGCAAACTGGAAACTTTTACTTCAGCTGATGATTGATCCTGCTATTTGTGAGACTAAATGAACCAATGAAACACGGTGCCTGCTGATACGTTACCTCGTCAAACCAGGTCAGACCTGACAGATGATTATTTAAAGAGGCCCTTCCATTAAAAACGGTTTTTCTGAGGTTTTTGTTGAATATTTTAGCTCCACAGGTGTTCTTACCTTCATAGTGGGTGTGAAAACAGGTCAATAACTTCTCTTTCAGTTTTAATCTCTCAAACTACGCAGGTGGGGATAAAACCCGAGTTCGAACACCCTGTATCTGTTTCATCACAACTCCTTTGTTCTTTAGTATTCAGCAGATCCCGCAGTTTAAACCACGCCTAGCATGCTGCTGGCTAAAAGCTGTAGCATAAAACGTAACAAACAGGAAGAGAGAATGTCTGGTGTTACCATGCGCAGCGGGGCAGGAAACAGTATTCTTTGCTCTCATAGGCTAGTTTGTTAGCCAATCTGAGTCCATCAAATTTGCACAATGAATATTAATGAGTTGCAGCCCGAGCCTGACGAATCTTCACGCAGATAGATTGAAAGATCTGTTAATCAGTGTTTCCTAACATTTTTTAGATATAAAATGTTTCATATTACAGGTTAATACTTCAGAAATAACCACAAAGTCCTGAAATGTGTATGAAATGGCCTCTTTAAATGTAATGTCAACACTTTGATTTACTGATAACTGATTGAAAAGCATTACAAGACTGAAAACGACTGATTTTGCTGTGATATTTACTACAGTATAATGATGATTTTAAACTTGTACAACTGGATGTTTTATTTATTTATTTATTTTTATTATTTACCAAATGAAAACTATGAGCGTATACTAGTATCTCACTGGTCTGCGACCGGGGGTGACTTGTTGGAGACAATAAATTGTGCACAATTTCTGCTGGAATCACAATGAAATGAGACATGACACTTTTATGACGATGTTTTATGAATGTCGGTTCACATAGAGAATAAGATGCACTTTCAAACAAATTGACTGTTTTTCTTTGTGTGTTTCAAAGTGTAACATTTAGATTTTTTGTTTATTTGCTTATTTGTTTTGCAATTTGGTTTCCAACACCTCCTAAAGTTGTCTTACATTTCTTGCTCTTCTAATTAAATTGAGAAGCAGTTGTGGAGGGTTCCAGATGGGTTTCACATGTGTGCTTATTTATTTGAATGACACAACATCTTGGACATGGAGAACCTTCAGGAACATTTGGAAACATTTTTCTCATGAATGCAGTTCATGTGAACAGTCAACAGTCTTTTGGGACGCTGACGATGTTTGCATCCAATGTGAAGGTATGGTTAAAGAATTACAGATTTTAGCATGTGGAACAATCTTTTCACATGTAATGGAACAAATTATAATAAAAATATATTACATTTTGAATTTTTCCTGTTGCCACTACAAACCCAATCCTGATGAGAGTCATGCCTGCTCATGCCATCAAGGTCTTTAACATGTCTCTTTTTTCCCTTTTTTACTGTTTGGGTGTCAGTTGATCGTAGTTTCATCAGTCAACAGTTTTGATTGCCTCAGTTTTTTGGGGGTTTGTTTTGTTTTGAAAGACTTGTCTGGCCTTTCTATTTCTGAGGTTTATGAATGGTTTGCAAACCCTCTTGTTTTTGCTCCCATGAAGTCTTCTCTTTATGCAAGACTTGGATAATGATATGTCTGCATCCTGGAGGGTGTTCTCGCAGCTGCATGTTATGAATGTGTTTTTCCAACAATCATCCACCACTCACGTCCTCTGTTGATGTTTATGCCCCATTTATAAAACTGAGCTCACCACTGCATTTTCTTTTTTTATTACTATTTTCTAAACTTACCAAATAGTTGATATGATTTCTAACAAAAAGCTGAACCACTCTTATTGCATACTGACATAATGACGCTGTGCAGCTTAAAGTGCTTTTGTCAGTTCCATCGGGGGAAGATTTTTGCATTTTATATCCAAGTCATCGCACAGCTCACATCTGTTCTGGAAACTCCTTAATGTTCACAGAGCTAAATCTGAAAAAGTGCTGGCCTTAATAACAAGAGGCATTCAGGCAATATCCCAGCTTATCAAGGAGCTGCTGCTGCTGCTCACAAGATAAGATCAGCTCCACTTGTCTCCAAAGATAAATTGTGTCTGTGATTGCTGCTCTTATAATCTTCAACTCCCCACCACCACCCCCTAAGCATTATTCCAAAGAACCAGTTGCCAAAAATCAACAGAGATTTAATCTCAAATAGAGTTTAATATTACAAAGTGACTGACAAAAAATGTTTTCAACAGGGCAAAACAATTAGTTGAGAGGGGCGATAGATCAATTATTGTACAGCTAATACTGCGTAATAATAATAAATAATTACACCTGCAGGTTATTTGAATAAAAAAGCACAATCATCTCATCTCATCTCGGGGAAGTTGGAGACTTTAACGGTTCCCTCATCAAACCGGCGTCCGTGGAATAACGTCGCGAGCGTTTCGTTCCTGCATCTTTAAATCTGCGCCAGGTAGCTTCTCTCCAGCCAACATACCGAGGGACTGAGCAGCTATTTCACCGAGTCATAGACAGATACACGCACACATGCACATACACATGCACACACTGGGTAGGAAATTACTGGAGCGAGAGAGAGTGCAGCTGAAAGAGAGGGAGGGAGGGAGGTTGGAAACAGACGCACGGTGCTGGATTATTTGGGCTGCAGCCGCGGTGGATGTTGTGCAGGCAGACGGAGGACGGAGAGCTCCAATCTGTCCACGCTTCCATTTTTCATTTTTGGGGGGTTTGTTTTTGCTTTTAATGACGGCTCCCTAAAAAGACACTGATATGGTAAGCGCGTGGCTTGTGATTTTGTGCAGTTTCTGTCATTGTTGACATGCCCAACAGCTTGAACTTCTCCTGACGATGCATTCTCGCGCAGAGCTGCGATACGCAGCCGCGCGCTGCTTGACAGTTCTCCCTCTGCGTGCGTGAAGATCCGTTCTGGCTTTCATTAGTTTTTATGAGTGTCTTAGGCTTTAAATTACTGCTGATTACAACCTGATACTTCCCAAATACTTCGTGTCACAAGCTGCTGTGAGTTCGACCCAATCCATTGGGTTAATAATTATAATCTGTCATTTACTTGGATTTTCTTTACTGTTTTCCAGTATTCAGCTCGTGGCTTTTAGTTTTCTGTCACAAGACCATATTTGTTTGTGTTAATCTGTAAAATGCATTACATTCGTGTCCAGTGCAATGAGAGATTATGATTGCAGCTCTTGTTGCTTTAGGGCGGCCCTTGAAATGAGGGTTTTCATGCTGATGAGAGATTAAGGAGGCTGTGAGAGGCTCCATCCCATTGGGGATGCATGCTCAGAGGTTTTTTTCTCATGACTGGACCCGTGCTGCTGGATGGACGTCTAATGGTGCATGCAGACATTATAAGCAGTCAGTTGAGTCTGTTGTGAGTGGGCCTGGTGAATTTATGCATTAGAAACAGGCTACAATGGATGAGTTTTTGGTATGTGGGTTCCAATCTACCAAATTTTATGGAACATATTCAAATATATTTGAAAATAGCCTAAAAGATGATCTCCATTAAACCCGCTCCTCTGACTAAATGCTGTCTGATCTCATCTCAACCAAAATTTGTGATGATTGCATCCTGTTTCGCTGCAGTTTTGTGTCTTTTTTTTGTGCAACCGCTGCATGTCAGTGACCATAATGTGCTATAATGTGCTGTGCGTGTGTGTTACTGAGAGTATTCAGCTGTCTCTTGCAAACGCTGTGCATACGGCGACATTACGGACCTCACAGATCAATCATGCAAGTACTCTTACAGCAATTAGGTGTGAGAGAGTGAGACACACACGGAGACAATGAGGTAGGTCTCCCGTACTGCACTTCACAGGAAGAAGGGCTGTGTGTTGGAGTAAGTGCACGTTAGATGTTACTGTGAACTGCAACTCTCAGGGGGATTTCAGAATAAATGTTTCTAAACCAGAATTGTTTGTCGTGGCTAAAGCTTTTACCTTAAAATGAAGTTATTATCTAACAGACGCTCGATTTGGATCATGAGAAATGTCCATGTGACTTCCAAAGAAATGTTTTGGTTTTTCATTAAATTGGAGGACTTTATTTGTTGTCCTCTGTAGATACTTTGAAGCTCATAAGGAAAGTGAACCACAAGCAGTTTTATGACCATAGGCTGCTCCACTCAGGTCAGAGGTGCCTTGTCACATGCCAGTTTGTGGATGAACAAGTTTAACCCAGCTGATCTTGCAGTGTGTGTGTGTGTAAGTGTGCTTGTGTGTGTGCATGTGGCGATGCGTGCCTCTGCAGCTGTTCCACCTCTCAGAGAGATTAAGTTTCACAAGATGTGATGGATGCCAGTGTGAGTGTTTTGCGTGTTTGTCAGCGCATTTCACCATGTCGGCGAGCACAAACGCATAAAGTCGGGTTAGAGAGAGGTGCTGTGAGGGTCAGGGATGTTATGGGATGGGATGGTAATTATAGCGGCTGAGCCTTCGGTTCCCACAGAAGAGGCCAGCGGAGGAGGATCGCTGCCGGACAGTAGAACCATCCAGTTGTTAACAAGATCCCGTCAAAGACAAAAACTGTGAAATCATACAGACAAAACAAGACAGGGTAAAAAGTAAGCATTCTCATGAGTCAAACTGTGTATGTCAAGGCTCCTAAAGAGGCTATTTTCAGAGACAGCCTTGCAGTAAAAACAGGCTGCTACAGTCAGAGCCGGCAGGCAGGAGGCTTATACCTCGTCTACAGTTAGCCAACATCCAGCTGTGGCGCTGTCTGCAGAAATGATAGGATGAGGAGCTGGGAGGACAAACAGCTGAGAGAAGTGGCTAAGACACAGCCATGTTATTGATTTACCTGGCGGTCGGAGGGGACAGCTTCCAATCTGTCTTTGCGCTCTGCTTATCATCTGTGGGTCGGTTCAGCCTTCCTGTCTTTCTCACCGTCTGATATCTAGATCGGCCCCTGCTCTCACTTTCTCAATCGATAGAATTTGTTTCTTTCATCTTCTCTGTTGGTTTGAGACTTTTTTTGCTCTTTGCTTCTGCCCCTCATCCCTCACTCTCTCTCTCTCTTCATGTCCCCATCTATCCATCACACAAATTAACCTGCAAACAGAGTTTGAATTGGTAGTTTGTAGGAAAGAAGCGTTCACCTGTGGAGATGAGCATATGGTGAGATATTAAAAATTCAACTTAAGACTTTGCTCTCTTCATCTGTTCTCCACTCTGGCAGGTTTGTTCTCTCTGTTTTCTGGAGCTCTGTTATTTATGTTTTCCCATTGTGCTTTGGCTCAAGTTTCCTTCTTTTGAGCAACAAAATTGTTTACTTGTTTCCTTTTTCTACGTTTTCTTTTATCAAAGCGGCGTAGTAGCGGAGCACAGCGAGGTAGCATTTTTGCTCTGGGACACTTTTTTTTTTTTTTTTTTCGCCGTGTTCTGCTCTGTGTTCCATAACAAAGACACACTGGCATCAGATTTCCATATTTATTACACAGCTTGTGTTTTACCCTTTGTGTGTTTGCACAACAAGGAAATGACAAAAATAGAGGGAAGAGAGATTCAAAGAGCGACGAAGAATGACAGGCCGATTTTGTGGTCGGGAGGATCCTTTTTTCAACCCCCCCCCCCATTCTTCATGAGGGAACCAGGCACAACCACAACAATTTCATTTTCCAGCCACTTTTACACACATAAAATCAGAAAAACAATCTGAGCCAAGCTTCCATAGTCAGAGCTTAAGTGTTTCCCTCTTTTTCTCCTTCTTTCAGTTCAACATTTATTATCTCTGTCTTTTTTTTTCATTACCCTGCTCTCATGTTTTTGCCCTCTCCTTGTGTCTTTCCCATCGATGCTTCGCTCCGGTTCCCTCATCTTCTCTCCCCACAGCACGCATGATGGCTTTACATAGCAAACCATTGCCAGACCACAAAGCCCTTATTTTCCCTCTGCAGCTCCTTCTCCTGCTCTTACAGACTTTATCTTTCCCGTCCGCCTTCCTCGCCGCCGTACAGTTTAATCTGCACCAGGAGCTTAGCGGCACGGCTGCAGGACTTCCACATCGCCTCTTTCATTCTGTTGGAGAATTTGCTGCTGTTTGCAGCCATATGGCCCTTTCTGTCCCCTCCGTGTTCTACAGCTATTTGTTTAATGATTTATTCATTTTCAGGTTTTCCATTGCCTCTTCATGTTCATCCTCTCGTTTTGTCTCCTCCCCTCTCTCTTTACAGTGGTGGCTGTGTGACATGTGTTTGCTTTACATCTCATTATCCTCTCCTTTAATCACTGTCTACAGTAACACAGCCGTAAAACCACATGGATATTTGTAAAATCCCTGTCAAGGGTGGCCTTTTCTGAGCACACAGAAATACAGTTCAAACAGTGTTTGCACCATGAAAGGAAGAAACAGAAAACTTTACTCACTAAAAGCAGAAAGAAATCCAAAACTTTCTGTCTTTTTTAAATTTTGATTTTATTTCGTTGGTTAGAGATTAGTCGTCAATCAGAGTTGACAGCTGTTTGGTTTGGGGTTTCCCCAAAAGTTCCAATGTGTGACATTCAGAACAGACTACTGACAAAAATTCTATATAACAATGATACATTTGTTTAATTTATGCAGAATTTTATATATATATATATTTATTTATTATAATTCAACAATGTTCTCAAGGCTCAGAAATGACCAACCATCGACAGATTGTGTTGCATGTGGCTTTTTATAGTGTTTTTTTTTAATTGAGTCTTGGTTGCAGGTTGTAATTTGTGCCACTAGATGTCACTTAATACTACATTTACACGTTTAAAGAGGCCCTTCCATTAAAAACGTTTTTTCTGAGGTTTCTGTTGAATATTTTAGCTCCACAGGTGTTCTTACCTTCATAGTGGGTGTGAAAACAGGTCAACAACTTCTCTTTCAGTTTTTATCTGTCAAACTACGCAGGTGGCGATAAAACCCGAGTGCGGATGGCCTGTATTTGTTATGTCACAACTCATTTGCTCATTAGTATTCATCAGCTCCCGCAGTTGAGAACACGCCTAGCATGCTGCTGGCTAAAAGCTGTTAGCATAAACAAGTATCAAACAGGAAGAGACTACGTGTCCTGTTGCTATGCGCAGTGGGGCAGGAAATAGGAAGCCTTGCTCTCATAGGCTAGTTTGTTAGTCAATCTGAGTCCAGCAAATTAGCATAATGGATATTAATGAGTTGGAACCGAACCCGGACACATTTTCAAGCCATCAGATTGAAAGGTCTGTTAATCAGTGTTTCCTAATGTTTTTTAGTTATAAAATGTTACTGGTTAATACTTAAAAAATAACCACAAAGTCCTGAAATTTGTATGAAATGGCCTCTTTAAAGTTCATTCTGTAGGTGACAGTCTTTCCTCTAAAATTTTGTGATTTCCTTCGTTGGTTTTATTAGAACTGTGCTTCATATTTGATTAGATTGATTTTTTTTAAATGAACAAGTTTGTGCATCTCTGCTCTCACAGTTCAGTCTCAGTAGTTTTTTATCAGTTCAATCCTGCTGATTGACCAGTGCAAGTGTCTTTCTGTCTGCTAATGTTTCCAAAAGTTCTTTTGGCGTGAAAAGCAATGGCTTAAAAAAAATGCTATAATAAGCACCCTGAAAATGTTTTGACAAATAGTTGGAACATACAGAGAAGCAGACTTTTTGGGTTGTTGAAATGAATTGTTATAAATATCTCAGAGGAATATGTTTACTACGTTTCCAAACTAACAAATGCCCATTGGTTCCACCATTCTGCAAGTTCTCTGAGTGTAGAGCTATCCAAGACCACTGTGGCTGCTTTAAATAAATACAAGTAAGCCAATGTTTTTCCCCTATAATAAAATGTTAAGGTGGAGCAGCCAGACCATGGATTCATCCAGCGTTTCTCTGGTTCGTACACAGTGACTCACTCCGTTTTGCAGCCTTAATCTTTGAAAAATTGTTATTGCAGAACTTAAAATCCAACAATCTTATTGCTTTCTTTGTTGTTTCAATTTTTTATGTAGTTATACAGCCATACATTAATTTATGCATTTATTTTCCGTGGTATTTCCTCTTTATTTGATGTGTAACATACACACGTTTCATGCAAACTCACCCTGGTGCTTGCACGTGATTGTATTTTAGGATTTAAATAAACATAAAATGCAGCTCTGCATCACAAGCTGTTAAGATCAATCCACCAATAAGCCTTTTTATGGAAATCCAGTTTAAACCATCAATCAGAAATACTGTCACTAAGAAGACATTTTGAAGAGTTCCTCCGGCTAAATGCGAGGAGTTACACAGCCTGGAATGTAAGCAGAGTGTTTGATGTCCTAATGACAGAGATTCAATCTTCATTCCATTCTCACAAATGTTTCGGTCACAATCAAACACAACTGGACACCTAAAACTGCTTCTCACCTATCAACCCCAGCACATTATTTCTATAAATCCCTCTCTGAGCTCCTAATTCTTCTTGCTGTCCAGGATTAACTCCTTCATGTCTTCGCTGGCTGTCAGCATCTATTTTGTTTGTTACTGCCAAATGAATCGAGCCCAGACTGTTAATGACTGTTAATTTAAGCTTTTTTTTTTTTCCTCCTTTTTGTTCATCCCTGCTCTTGATGTTGTTTATTTTCCTTCTCCTCCTCTCTAGGGGGCTGAAAGTCCAACATAAATCCCGTTTCTTGTTATTAATGTTCAGGAATTATGTTCAGCCTCCCATATTTTCCTCAGACTCCCCAAGGCACCTGGGATTAAGTGATGTGTGATATGTGATGTTGTGTGTCTTTGTGTTTTTTCTCAGACTTTACTCTTATCCTGTAAGCGTTTTCTGAGCGTAACCATCTCGGTAAATACCTTAGATTGTGTAACGCTTACAAAACATGTGACATGTTGGCTATCTTTCTTTGTGTGAGGTGGAGTTTGTCCTGCTGGGCATGATTTTTTTTTTTTATGTGTTGCACAAGAAAAAATAATCGCTTTAAAGGACTAAACTTTTGAATTTATTTGACTAAGTCCTGTCCTCCCATGACAGGAAACCACATGCAGCAAACCTGGCCTTAAATGTCACATATCGTGTCGATTTCACTTGTATTTTAGTCAGTCATTTTCTGTACCTACTTGTTCCTGTTCAGGGTCGCAGGGAGCTTGCGTCTTTCTCCAGATGTAATTGGGCGAGAGGCGGGGTTATGGGCTCGACACACGGGAGGCGACACACGGCAACGATCAGCGAAACTCTTCATAGCCGCTTTGGAAACTTGGACACTTGGACACAAGCCAGCGATGTCCTCTGTTCCAGGGCGAATAACGAGTCTTCAATGTTTTTATTGGCTGTCAGATTGGAGGGAATTTTTGAGCATCAAAGCAGTTCAGGGGTGAAAAAGGCTAGATATGAAGTGTCACAAGATTTTGCTGGAGTAAAGTGAAACCTTACTTCTGACTTTACTGTACAAGAGACGAAAAAGACGTAAATTGATTCAATTTTGTTCAAATTTTTCTCCACGTTTTCCTGGAGCTGACCGATTAGCATCCTGTCAGCTCATTGGTCAGTCAATGAAACCTCTACTGATTGGTCCTCATCTGAGCAACAGCGATGAAAAGTTGAAATTTGCATGTGCATGATACATGCACGAGCACAAAATTTCACATGCACGATTTTTGCGTTTCGCTTAGCAGGACAGAGACTTGCGGTCATCGCTTTGTCCCACATGAAAATGATTGAAGGAATGTCGCCTACCGCGTACCGAGCCCACTACACCTGGACAGATCGCCAGTCCATCACACATTTGTTTATTTATTCACTTGAAATAGATTCAGGTTTGTAAGTAGATGTCTAAATACATATATCAGCTGATTAACACACATAATCATGGGTAATATGTCATATTTCGTCTCCTATATGATGCATAGACATTATAAGACATCCCAGTGCCTCAAATAAGTCGAGGCTTGCATAATCAGACCGTGCCCATCACTCAGCTAGTAAATATGTACTGTGAAATCATTTCCTTTCCTCGCTAATGTATCCCAAACAACCTACTCAGCAAGCACCAGCTCCATTCCTGAACAGCCCTCAGACACAGGAAGTGCCTTAGCAGGTTTCTCAGTATCTCAATATTAAATTAGACCTGTCATTTAATACATCCCTTGGTGTAGAGACTGGCATCACTTTCCCTCTGCATCCTCTGAATCTCCAGGCCGAAGCAAAGGTACACCTCACCAACCACCGGCCCTCCGCTGTCCCTCTCATAAGAAGCTCCTGTAATAGCTTTATTGAAAATAACAAGGTTGTCTTCTAAAGTTACAGATGGAGCTTTGCTCTTGTCTCGGCCTGAATGTCAATAAGCTGTGGGGAGTTTTTGAATGGAGTATTTTTTCGTCTTTGATGTCTCTTCTTTTAAATCATTTTTAGATGTTTTTTTTTTTTTTTTTTTATAAAGTGCTAAATATATCAAGCAGAACAAGGTGGTTTCCTTTGCCCTACTTAAAATGTATTTATGTAAATCCTGAAACTGATACAAAGTAAGAAGAAATGAGACTAAATAACAAACTTCAGCTAATGGACTGGCTGAGAGATGAATGGAATTGTGCTGAGAACATAAAAACAAAATCATTTGGTTTGATGGAGCTCTGGAATCAATTCCACTGCACTTGCTCTGACTCTCGAGTATCTTTCCACACACTTCCAAAAAAAAAAACACTGTTTAATTAGGATATTAAAGCAAATTTTGGTTTCAATGCGATACATTTCATGGGAGGAAGTTCGATAAGCAGCTTTTGGTTATCAAATAAGTTCATTATATTAATTTAATTGGCGTTTAGTTGTTGATGTTGTGTGTGTTTGTTTCATTTTAGAAATCAGTTGCGCACACACACGTCACCTCCTGCGCGTGATACTGCCTCTGCTCTCCAGGGGTGTGTGTGTCTGTGTGTGTGTCTGTGTGACAGCATCTGTGTTGTCTCCCCTTCTCACAGACAGCCAGACACAATAGGACAGTCTTAACACCATGTCCCCCATTTATACTACGTGACGCGAGTTGAAGGTACCGAAATGAAGGATTAGAACATAATCTGATGTTTCTTAGTTGATATGCTGATTAACTGATTAGAAAACAGTCCGCCATGCCAGCCATGAGTTTGTGAGGCTCAACGTATGCATCCTGTCATTAAAGAAAAGAACAATCATCTATATAAGGACTGTAAAGCCACGTCTGTTTGATTTTAATTCCAAAAACGCTCGACCTCTACGGTAATCATCTCACACAGCCCATCATCCTTACACACACACACCCACTGGTATGTGAGGCCATTCACAGTAAGCCCAATGCTTGCACACACACAAACACATCCAACGCAAGCAGCATACATTAAGCTGCCCAGCACACACATGCATTCTGCAACACTGTGATATTTTCTCCTGTTGTGACGCTTGCTCATTGTAAGCAGCCTCGCAGATGATTTAGCTGCCTCTCGGCTGTGCTGGGTGGCAGCCAGTGAAATGGTGGCGCTCATTGTGGAAGGCTGCAGGCTGCCATTGATTTGGCACAGCATGTCTCTCAGGATACACACTGTTGCCCTGCCGACAAGGCCTGGGGAAAGGGACAGTACACTGTGTGTGTGTGTGTTTGTCAGATGTGCTTGATATAAAGGCAAAGGGGATTGTAAAGTGCATTTATTGGAGTGTAGAGTGTTGTAGTATGTGAGCACAGCTCTCTTAAATCCCATTCTGCAGCTCGCTTGTGCTAACTTTATTCTCCGAACTAACCCCTTTGGGAAAACTACACCAATTTCCAGAACAATAAGTTATCCCGAAAGCTTTTTTTTTCGTTTTTTTTTTTTTTCTTTTTAATTTAAACACAGAAAGAAACCCAGAAATTCTCATAATAAGTGCTTCTTTGGGGAATTTTACATATTTTATGACACGCAGCATCAATTTGCCTCCTTTTTTCTCATTTGGTCTTTCTACTGTCTTACTCCCGAAACAAGCTTTCATAAAAACAAACAAAGGATGGTTGGCAACGGACTATAAATAATGCAAATAAACAGATTGAGGTCAAATGTTTTGAATTGCACAGCCCATACGTCTGCCTGAATGGGTGCTTGTGTGCACCAGCATGCACTCGCACACTTTTATTCACATTACGTGCCGCTTCTTTTTTATCTTATAGGCAAAATTAATTCCCAAGTGAGCAGTCATTGTAGTAATTAAGTGCACATGCACACTTATTACACACAGGCGGACAGAAGGGCTGACTCTCTTGTTCACCCACTTACTACTGTATGCAGACAGACTGTTTACTGACTTGATCTCTCTCGATGACAAAGCGTGACAAACCAGTCTGTTCAGAACACATTTAGGTCTCGTTTCACTCACCCCCTCCTTTACTCCCCCTTCACCCACCCATTCCACTCCCTTTCATAACTTTGACAAGGGCAACTCAGCCTTCCTTTCCATCCAAAGCTCCCATCCATCAGCACGCTGCCATAACCTGCCATCGCTCCATGACAGATTACTTTTCATGTGCTGATGTATTGGCCTATCACGCTTTGAGAAAGGGACACATTAGATCATTATACTCCTTTATGATCATGAGAGTTACATGATTTTTTTTGTTGTTGTTGTTGTTTTTATATCAGTGAATCTTTTGCTGGTGAGAAAAAAAAATGATTGTTTGTTCTTGTCAAAGAGTGAGCGGATGATTGTTGCGAGAGGCACTTCAAAAGTGCTGAACAAGAAGCAAATGCACTAAAAAGCTTTTTCTTTTTTAGCAAAGAAAAGTCTTCGCAGGAAACTCCTTTGTAAACTCTGACAGCAAAGAGTCCTGAAACATAAAGCGCTTACTCTTTCAACAACTCCTGCACAGGTGTGACTGTTTTGAAGTGAAATTTCTATGAAATTGAAGCAGAAATCCTGTCAAGTGTTTCTCTGGTTCTTGGAAAATACATAATTTATGTGTTTTTTTTATGGAATGAAAATATTTTCTTTAAAAAAAAAAAAAAAGGCATCTAGTCGGTGAGATGTTTTGTTTTCTTTTTCTTTTCTTTGGCATTTGGATTGATATTATTGCTGATGATAGTAGAAGATTCAGTCTGTGCTGCAACGGTGTTTCATGACGCTAAAATCAGCCAGAGGTTAATAGTGGATTTATTCCTGAGTACAGTAACTGCATTTTTATTGAGTCTTTCATTGTTCAGTGAGCATGACACTCAGTGTCTGCCAGCTGGAACACAGTAATATTGTTTTTGATGAAGCCGCTGCACCTCTGTCACACATAAAACTAATCCTGTGATGAGAAATAGATTTGTGGGTTGGTGTGAGTCTAGAGTTTGATAAGCTATTTATGCAATAATTTATACTGTACAACTTATGTTATACATGTAATAACAGGAATATCTTTGAATCTGCTTGTTTTGATATGTATTTCAGTGTAAATGTATACTTTTATTGACAATCTAATGTACATATTTGACCTGCAGTACTGTGTTTCTAGCTATGAAATATAATGTTATAAATCATGTCTTTTAAGTCTTTTATCTTTTCTAAACCTGGACTGAGCTGATTCAATGAGTGCTTCACATCTCAAAGCAGCAATCAAAGCAACGAAGCCGTTGTTTGAACTTTGGGTGAAATCGTTTATGATGAGGAAAGTGTTTCAAGTGTTTGTACAATGTTTTCAGCGCTGGTCTTATTTGGCCCACTGTGCTGGCTTTTCTCCCTGATCCCTGACTTCTTAATCCCCTCCAGTGGTCTGATGTCATGATTGACGACGTCAGTAGAAGCATCTGTGACAAACAGAAATGAGGACACATCTTCACAAACAGCTGCATTTACACATTAGTATACCATGTCTTTATTTTCAGTGTTCTGTCTCTGTTTGTTTTCATTATTTTTGAAGTAGTTTTTAAATTCTCATAACCAAGAATGTTTGTTGAATTCACCACACGTTGCCTATCTGTGTCTTTAATGGACCTTTAACGGCAAAAAAATTGTCCATTGGTATAGTTTTCCTTCTCAGTATTCTCTTGGTGATACTAAGTCCTTATGCAATACAAGATATCGTCAAGTTCTAAAGTTCAACAAACGTAAAAACATCAGTTATTTGAGCTAAGTTCACTTTTTTCAGTCTTGTCTATGTCATGCTCACATCCTTAATGACTAACTGTAGTGTAAATAGAAGAGATGCACTTTACATCAAAATGTGTTGTAATTGCAACACCAGTGTGCACAATATCAATATTGTTAAGGACTGTAATAAATCACAGGCTGTTACTGTGATCGTCAATGAAAATTCAGCTACCTTAAGATATCTTTTCTCAAGAAAAGGTCGAGGAATTCGGGTCCTGCAGCCAAAGTGAGAGGTGGAGAATAAATGGACTTCTGCCCCTTTCCCTCTCGGGTCGGTACGGTATGGAACAAGTAGATTCAGACTCAGTCTGGTATGTTTCCATTACCTTTGTCTAAACCGGCCTGACACATTTTTGTTTGGACCGGCTCTGCCTCGGTCCGAAGCGTGCCGAAATGACCCAACACATCCACCTATGGACTGATTGGTCCAGTAAAGTGAAGTCAGTCACACGTCTACCTATGTAGTGGTAGCCACTGATTGGCCTGGTGGCGTACATGTGATGTCACATAATGATGCTTGATTGACCTCAAACGCGACGTCTTCTTGAGTTTTTTCTTCAGAAAGAGCCACAGCCCGATTAGAAAGTACAAAAATACCTCAACGTCCTCATTATTGTTTCCCACTCTCAAAACGCATGTCCACATTTATTTACTCCTCTTGTGACTATGAAGCACACCCATTCCCCACCCACGTTCACAATCCAGAGATGCTAATGGAAATACAACCGTTCCCTTCCATACTTTACCAACCCTAGTGATACTGAAAAGGACCCACCAATCTGGGTCCAGATAGAACTTCAGCTGGGACTGGATCTGGACCATCGTTCACAACACTCCGTTCATAACAATCCACTTGAATTTCACTGCCTTTTATTTCCACTTCATGTTTAGATGTTAGTGACTTACATTCTAAAATACACAAAGTGTTGTGAGCATCATGGTGATAAAACAGAAACATACAGGAATTAATTACAACATAAAGTAAACGTAGTATGGAAAAATAACATTGCAGTCACGTTTTTCTAAAATTATTCTGCTCTTGTAATTATTATATTTATTTATTCTAGGGCCTCCTGTGAGAACAGTTTTAAAGAAAACATTCAAATACTAAAATACTTTAGATGCACGTACGAAGTTGAGAGTAGAGAGAAAGACAAATATCTAAACTGTAACACACATTACAGTAAACATCAAATCGACTTGCAGAAAATAACTCCACCACCGTATGCTTATTTCTCCTAAACAACCTAAACCCACAGTTAAATTGTGTATTTTACTATAAATTTCCCGATAGAATCTCTGACAGTGAGAAAGCTGTCTCTTTTTACGTTTGGCCTCTGCATTCATCCTTCTTGAGCATGTGCAATTACATTTATGGGCTTCCCCTAGCGTTAACAGCTCCTCGTTAGCTGCAGCCGTTAGGAGCACTCGGTTTGTGTGTTTTTACAGCCTATCTCAGCCTCTTCTTCTTTAGTACTTGATGTATTGAATGTTAAAGGGTGTAACTGATATGGACATGGTCACAATTATGTGCTCAACATTTTGATGCATGTCAACCATCGAAATGATCGGTAGAATCATTCCAGCTAATTCTTATGTAGATCTAAGCCTGAAATCAGAGGTAAACATTAAGTCTGCCTCCTGTTAAGAAAGAAATCTAAAGTTTACGTTATTATGCATCACTGAATAATGTGGACTAAGCTGAATAACTTTCCGTGAGGAGTGTAGGTGAAATGGAGGTAAAGTTTAATAGACTCAAGGATTAAAGTAAAATAAAACACTTTTAACAAAGACAAACAAAACTAGGTGATCTTATTGGAATACACAGGTAACGGAAAGGTACTAGTAGATACTGACAATGAAGTGAAGTGAAATGAGTGCAGCTAGAGAGGATGGAGCAAGGGACAATCAACAGGATGGGAAAATGGTGTGACAAATAACCAGGCAGGGTAAAACTGAGGAGCTTGAGGATATCGAGATACAAAGAACAACAGAGAACAAAACACAATGGACTGGGGATGTAAAATGAAAGGTATTATAATACAGAAAACCATCAAATACAATGAAAGAAAACTAAAAGCATATCAAGACATAGGAAACAGGAATACATGTTTAAAGCTGAATGGGAATACATATAACTAATAGAACAAATGTGAAACTAAAAATGCACAGCTTCATAACAATGACACAAAAAGCAACTCAGCTGTTTAGAAACTCTTACTGTTTTACACATGCTGGATACAGATGTTCCTGAGGTTTTTAGGAACTTTTGATGGAATTGCTGTCAGTCTCTCTCAACAAACCTGTTGCAGGTCTGATCTTCCTGTCTCGGTGACATCATAGATTTTTTTTGTGCCCCGAGCGCAGCAAGCTTCAGAAAAGGCTGAGGCACTCGGATGTATGACTTGATTCACCCTGACAACCGAGGACCATTTGGGAGCTGCGTAACCATGGCAACTCCCATCACAACATTTCTGTTGGTTGGTGGACGGGGGGGGGGGGGGGGGGGGG
>SSNP01000061.1:2984279-3034905 GCA_006937955.1 Pachypanchax playfairii
GGGGGGGGGGGGGGGGGGGGGGGGGGGGGGGGGGGGGGGGCATCAGTGCCAATGTTCCTTGCATCCATTTTTAATGGCCAATGTACTTAGTCGCTCTTCCTGTTCCTGTCTCCTTGTGGTTCCATCTAGAAGAAGAGGTGCACATGGTGGAAAAAAGTCTCCCATTATATATTTATTATCCAGAGATCTTAATTATTGAGCCAACGCAGATAGGGATTCTCTCAGACTCTTTCTTTTTAACTCCTGATAGTTCGATCTTCCTCATACTTTCTTTCCATTTAACGGAACTACAGCTTCAAGTCACTTTTATGTTCCAGCCAATGAGGTTGTTTTTTGTTGTCACAGGGAGTTTCCCTGCTTTGAGTCGGCACCAGCGTATAAGTTAGAATCAAAGTTTCAGAAACATGTAACTGTAACAGTTACAGCTGATTATAGAGATGACTGGATCCTGCGAGACATCAAAAAAATCATCTAAAAAAAAAATCCATGCGCTGTGTTTTGCATCTTGGCGTTTCCCTGCATGTTATTTTAGGTTATCCTCGTGTATTTGCACTAGTCTGCTGGCCAAAATCAATTTGAGTAAAAAGGTTTTGTAACCCCATCCTTCACATTCTGCCGTTATAGGAAGACATCGGAGAAGATTGATCGAAAATATATTTTTGGACTCAGATGTCTATGGGGTCCTTTATGACCTTCAAAGGGGCTTCTTCCTTTATAATGGAGTTGATTTGTTAAATGTGTCCACTCTCCCGGTCAGCAGTACTTCGTTTTTTGAATATCCAGCAGATTTCTTCCTTTCAGAGTCAGAGTCGTCTAACTTTGTATTAGAAAAAAGATTCAAGACTGTGTTTAACTTGGACAACCATCAACAAGACAGAAATGCAACGTTTTGCATTCAAACAGTCTCTTTTATCTCGTCAGCAGTCACTCGCTGGATCGTTCGTAGAAGTCGCTCAAATGGAGAGTATTTTTGTTTGTTGCTTTTACAATAGGAAGGCCTTTGGACTTGTGGTGGACCACAGAATGCAATGAATGCACAGAGCAGAGTTCATAAACTGCTGGGTGGTTTCTCCACCACCTCCTGCTCATCCTCCTCTGAGTCAGAGGAAAACAGGAGGCTTCCTCAGTTATGGGGCATTAGAAGTGTGAGTGGATGTTTTTTTTTTTGGTGCTCTCTTTAAAAAGTGGAAGAGAAATGAGTGCATAATGTTTACTGCATGTCAATGAACCAACTCTTGAACTACTAGTTTAGACAGTAAGAAGGTAGCTGGGTATAAGCTGGAGGGGTGTCATGTGAATAAAAAGCACAGATATTGAAGGGTCAGCCCACTTCTGGCTCAGGAGGAAATCCATATTTTATTGGATGTTAGAGCTGCTCAGGGGCTGTGAATTATTACTGCTGTACTCCACCTGCATGTGGAGGTCACACAGCCAGCTAGATTAGTGGAAATGAGCATTTGTGTTTATGTGTGTGTGTGTTTGTTCACACACACGTTCCTCCTGATGTTGATCCAGCCCTGCTATGTGGCATGTCACAGGGCTCCTAGAGTCACACTATAACCATCCTGCAGGCTCATCCAACCATAGATCTATCGTCCCCTCCATCCACCCATGTACTAAAACACATTACAGAGTCGACTGCATCCGATGTGCCACTAAAGGCTCCGTACTGCACTTTTTAAAGTTTGTCAGGGTGACAAAGTAACACACAAAATGTGAGCTGTAAGAAAGAAAAAAACAGATTTTATCCTAAAATTTAAAAGGTACACATATAGACATTGAAATAGAAACAAATTACTATTTCCTTTTTGGAACACTAAATGTTTTTCCCATTAAGTTAGAATATCCTGATGTATTAGACCCCACAAATAATTATTGTGGGGTCACAAAGAGAAGAATTCAATCAGCTTTGGGTTTGTTTCAGAGCTGGAAAGTCCAACAAAGATCTGCTGCAGCTCCAGCATCATTCAGCCATGTCTGAACTCTAAACCCTTCATATTAAAAACATAGCACTTCTGTCTGCTAATATATATATATATACAGTATATATACTGTATATAAACTCCTGACCACAAACTCGTGTCTGTTTTCGAATACATTTACCCTCCACAGTTGGATTTTTAGATTTTGATCTTAATATTATTGTTAAACTTTTGAATTATTACAGAATGATGCTTTTGAATTTTGTTTTTCTTTATAGAGCAAAAACCTAATGATCATGTTGGTTAGATTAGCTCAACATTGCATGGAAACATGTTTGGAATGAAGGCATATATATATATATATATATATATATATATATATATATATATATATATATATATATATATATATATATATATATATATATCTCCAGTCAATCAGTCGAATTCTGATTATGTCTGCTTTTGTCAATTCCTACATTTACAATTTTGGTCACAATATAAACAAACTTTCATGGGCACAAAAAGAAGCTACCTTCTCATCCTATTCACCTCCGTCCACTATGTGTCCACAAGGTCCCACCATCAAACCCACTTTAGAAAGCTGGGAGTGAACCAGCAACCCTCTGATTGTCAGTCATCTGATTCACCCTTAAGCCACAGAATTCCTGTTTATAAGAAAAAAAGGTTCTTATTAAATATTCTCTAAATTAATGAAAAGGCCACAGTTTAATAAGAAAAGCTTGAAATAGTGAAGAACTGTTTGTTATAGTTACAAAGTTAGGTCAGTTAAAAGTGGCTCAACTTTCTGTATTTTAGTCACTAAAACAAGTTTTTATAAAAAAAAAAAAAATTACAAGAAGAAAAATTAACATTAACCTCGATGGGGTTGTTTTTGTCACTGGCAGACTGAAACTGTTGTGCAACTGAAGTCTAACATTGAAATTAGCAACCTGGCATTTCCACTTTGCTAACTGCATTATCAAAATCCAAGATGCTTTCTGGCCAGTCCTGTCATGGACATATGTTCCTGTGCACGGCAGTTTGTCTTCGTGCCTCAGGCTTTCTGCTTGACACAGAAATACTGGAAAAAGAACAAACCAGAGAAAATCGTTTGTTTGTTTCTAGATTTTATGAAAAAGATGATGAAATACATGCAGTTTGTGTTTGGAGAGATTTGGAGGTTTTGTGTTTCTGCTAACTTTGTGGAAATGAAAAAGCATCTCCAGGAAGCCTCAGATTTTACTTTTCTATTTGATTTAACTCCCTGTCTGTGACCTCCAGTTGGAATTAATCCAGCTGGCTGTCAAACTGAAAGGATTTACTATTGGCCTCATAATGGTCCACAGGGTAATCCACCACTGCAGAGTTTCCAGCAAGTTAACCAACCTCAGACTGTAAAAAAGGCATAAATGAATAGGAAGTGACATGCCAGTGGTTAGATTAACTGCATTTGCACCAGATGGACATAAGACAGTTAACAAATTAGAAGTGAAGTTCAGATTTTCTTTCCTTACCTCCTAACGGTCATACCTCAGACCTCATACAGACTTTCTGTCACAAAAAAAATACTAGTTCTACTTTCTTTTTTTTTATCCTTTTCTAGGGACTTTTTGTTTTGTTCGTGGTCATTGAAACAAATATTTTTGTCACTGATTATAGTTTACACACAAGTTTTAAAGAAGCGCAGTAAAGTGGAGAAACTATAGAACATTTAAAACCTACTCAAATTCAACAGAATACAACAGAAAGAAAAACTGTGATTTTTTTTCTTAATATGAAAAAAAAATCCATGTGTTTCTGGAAAAGACGTCATTTCAGCTGGTCTTAGTTGTTAACGTCTTAAAATGAGTCATTTATTGATTTAGGATTTTCTTCCTCTTGTTTTTCAGCGTTTCTTTAAAAAAAAGACTCTTACATAGACGTGTTTGTGCATGTTTGAGTTGCTGCTGCCTAAAATAACTGTCACTAAGCAATCAGCGACAGATGTAATATTGCTTCACTAAAGAAACCACATGACTTCACTTCCTCCCTGTTCTCATTTCTTTCCATCAACTCCTTCACCTTTTTACTCCACCATTCAGATCCCTCTCTTTAACCTTCTTGCCCCTCTGCTGACGCTCAGCTTCCTCTCGCTTCCTCCATCCTTCCCTCCTCTGGCCTGCTGTTGACTTTATGACCATCTCACTAATGCACCTCTCAATTAGCCTTCGATGAGGCTTCCACTAAATGTAAATAGGTAATTACATGTTGTCACACACACACACCCCCCCCCCTCTCTCTTTTTGATAATCCACTCTACTTCACTCTATCTTCCTCTCTTACTCTTCTTGTTCTCAGAATCATGGATGGCTGCCAGAGTTGGTCCAAGTGGGGGCCTGTTAGTCTCAGCTGGCTTAACCCCGTCATTGCCCACATTAGGGCCTCTGCTTTGATCACAGTTTTACCTTGTTCATCTTACAATTACAGGGATATTTCAGAACTTTTGAAGTGAAGTTTTATACCAAAGTTATAAGATAGTAATATTAATATTAATAGAATCAGATTAGTTCTGACCAGACGGTAGAGTTTATGGCTAGTGGTGCCGGTTACAAAGTAGATGTTTTTATCATTTATTTTTAATCCAGTGTTTCCTCATGGGGGTCGTTCACGATGTGGGTTTGTCTGCTCAGTCTACACGGTTGGTCCCGCAGGAATGTCTGTGTTGGGGGGCTGGGGTCCCTCAGTGCAGCCCTGGGGCAATGCTTTGGGCCCTGGCCCGGTTTGGTTTCAACCAGGGGGCTGGGTAGACTGGCTCATGGTTGTGGACAAACCCCATACATACAGTGTTGTCAAACCAGTTGATCAGTTAATTCTTAATTCAGTTGTTTATTTGTTAAGATTTTAATTTAGAGATCTAGATAACATTTATGGTGGTGGGGGATGGGGTGGGGGGGTAGCAGGGAGTTGGGGTCTGAATTGTTGTTTTTGTGTCTGTCTGTGTTTAATTGTTTTTATTATGCGAAGCACTTTGTGTTGCTAATAGCAGGAAAAGTGCTACAAATAAAGTTTGATTTGATTTAGATTGTAGTCTATAAACAACTCTAAAAACATTTATTCATAAACATCGTATTTTTGCATTACATACTTGTTCCAAAAGAAATAAAATTCCATCTGCTGATCAGGAAGTGCTGCAGCTAGCTAGCGTAGCTCCTGGTTTTCACTAGAGATAACCTAAGAATTGTATGTAAATGTTAGTGTAACTCAAAACCTGCAACTGTGTAACTAAAACTGTGTTTCCACGAACTGCTATGACATTATTGAAATTAATAATGTTTAAGAACAGCAGTAATCCACTTTGGAACTGGCCCCACTGTGAGTAAGCATTTGTCAGCTCAGTCAAAGTTAATCTCTATTTCTACGAACGGAAGCTGTTCCTGGAGACAAAAGCTAAAAATTAAAAATATGCTCATTATAGTTTCAATAAAATCCCCTCTTAAGCTCTGTTTTTGGGACTTTATGAATAGACTGTGACACCTGAATTGCTAAATGTTAACAAAAGACTTGTTAATCTGACTCGAAAGGAGGAGGAAAGAATCGTTAGAGGTAGACAACAGAAGAAGCAGGTATTAATACATTTCGGAATAACTGACATCAAAGAAAGTTGACACGTGGCTATTTATGAGATCAGATTTCTGGCCTGAAGGCAACAATCCCCTGACTGGCTGTAAAGGAGAGGGAAGGGGGGGTGGGGGTCGGGGTATTATTGGGCCTGTTCTGCTGAGGCCAAAAGAAGGAAAAACAGAATTTATGAGCTTTACATCCCGTCAACTAAATGTATATAAATGCATCATCTTTGAATAGTCCTCATCTGTTCCGTTGACAATAAAAACGTTTACCATGATATATAAATGCCCGTTCAACATCATCAATGGACTCACAAATTTTGCTGCTGTCAGGTTCGGCCTATCAGTCAGTAACAGAGTAACAGTTTGTATCTTTGAAGACCGAGCCGAGCGCTTCCGTGCAGCTGCTGAGAGAAAGCAGACCTTCTTACCCTGATTCAATAACACAGAGAAATACCAGCACAGCGTCTGCAAAACTAGACTAACTAAGTCATTTGTTTTTTTTTTTGACACAGTCTTTTAAACCCTTTTCTTAATGCATGGGTGTGTGATACTCGACTGATGTCTCGGTCCTCTTGTCTCACAGAGATATCGATGAGACCAGTTCAGACAAGCAAAAGAATGAGATAGTACAAAGGAAAAATAAGTGCTTGTTTTGGCCTCGGGGAGGAACAGAAAAGGCTGCGAAAATGAAGATTGGTCAGATTGGTCAACAGATAAAGAAGGAAGGAAACAGGGAGAGATGGTTAACTTGGGCCAAAAACACAGAGGACAGAAAGAGAGAAGGAGGAGAGGGTGTTTGGCAAGTAAAGTGATAAGTTGAGTACAGCAGGACAACCTAAATCTCATCTTAATCAATCAGATTTTCCTTTCCTCTTGTCTCAGTTTGTCTTATTGATTTCTCGTTTCTATTAGTTTTCTGAAAGCCACCTCTAATGACTTCTCCTCCCAGTAAAACCATGGTCTGTTCTCTTTTCTTCTAGGATCTCAGAGTGAAAATATACTGTAGCAACATAAAGATGATTGTTTTATCCATCTGATTACCTTTTTGAATTAGCCCAGTTTAAGAAGAAAAGCCAGTTAATTGGCAGAAAAGTGGCTTTAGGGTTCGTTTACTGTCTACAAGACAGTTTATTCATCATGTCTAGTGTACAGCATACAACTACATGATTTATCATCATATACATGTTGATACTTAGCACACATAGTTGCTCATAGAGATATTATTCTTTGGCAAAGCCTAGAATGAGACAATCAAATCACATCAGAGTCCTGATGTTTTAACCTGGTCAAAACAAAAATTTCTAACTTAGTATATACGTATTAAAGGTACAATATGCAAGCATTAGACCTTGCCATCAAATCATTCATGTAGAAAAACAAACCCCGTCTGCTCTCAGCCATCCACCACTTCCCCTTCCTGATTTTTCTGCAGGGTTGCCAGTTCCAATGTTGATCCTCGTTTTATTTCTGTTGTATTTCTTCAGTTTTTGGGAAGGATGTGATGGTTTCTTAAGTTTACTACAAGTTACTTCAGGGCTGCTTCTTTTACTTTTTGCTGCTGGTTGCTGTTGAATTAAAGCTACTTGTGTTGAAGACTTGGCAGCCTTGCAGGCTCACGTCTGATTCGCTATGGAACCAGGAAG
This sequence comes from Pachypanchax playfairii, assembly GCA_006937955.1. Taxonomy (NCBI): domain Eukaryota; kingdom Metazoa; phylum Chordata; class Actinopteri; order Cyprinodontiformes; family Aplocheilidae; genus Pachypanchax; species Pachypanchax playfairii. The sequence continues at coordinate 2,991,453 of SSNP01000061.1, forward strand.
TCTGGATGCAGAATAGCTATTGTAAACATGATTGCAATACCGCACCAGTGTTTTTAAAATGACAAAAACTAGCGACCACCAAGCCGGCTGAGATCAAAATCTGTTACATTGTGACCTTACTTTCAACATCAGTGGAACATTAGATTGCTGTGTGATTATTTACCTGTAAAATTCTTACATACTGTATCTTTAAAGATATTTACCTGTAATTTCAAGAGTCGTTTACAACATCCTTTCAGAGCCAATTGACTGTGTGAAATCATTTTGCAATGGTATTTAACCAACATGGTGTAACCCCGCCTCTCGCCCAGTAACCACGGGAGATAGATACCAGCTCCCCGCAACCCTGAACATGAGCAAGTCTCTGTTTTTTCAGCATCTTTTTCAACCAGCATTTGATTGAAACGTCCATGTTTTTTTTCTCAGTTCTTGTAATTATGATTGACGGGAGGGGGGTTATATTTTAATTACAGAGTTTGATCACAGTCAGGGCTTTTCTGTGGGTCTCTGTTAGTGCTATTACGAGGTTGTTCCATGGATTTAAAACCAAAAGAATACCGTTGTATACCCCAGAGTTTGTTTGTAGTAAATGTTGACGTGTTTGGCAGGATTCTTACATCCTAATCACAGTGTAGAATCGTTGTGTCAGTTTGAATATGTTTTTGCATGTGTGCTGTGGTATATTGTCTTTGTTTGAATGAAATAACACTTAGCTGACATTTGATGACTGCAGTAGAAATATGTCGCTCATTATGGTGTGAACTACTCTTATTACGCCTTTTTATTTTGGGGATGGAATCAGTTGTTGTACATTTGTCTTATTGCAAATGAACTTCTAACTGATCAGAAGTCATATACACCTTAAATCTCCCTATCAAACCCTGGAGTGATTGAGCTATAAGAAAACTCTTACCCAGTCCTAACCAATCAGCAACCAGCCGACCTGTAGCATCATCAGCAAGGAGTGTGTGTAGTTAGCTTCACAGAGGACTGTATATAAGTCTGTCTGGTTGAGTATATACAAAGGCTCAGTCTGTGAAGGATACTGGACACCATGCTGCGCTATGGCTCAGGTTTCAGTCAGCAGAAAGCAGAAGCTCATCTCTTCAGCATCACATGCTCAAAACTATCATTTCCAGATGAAGTATCATCACAGAAGTTTTACTGAAGTAAAAGCCCCAATAACACAAAATACTCTTCACACAAAGCCCTGGAAATGAGGATATTTTAGTAAATTGTACCTCGAGTACTGAAAGGACGGACGTAGTTTCTCAATAAAAATGCTGATATTACCTCCTTTTCTTACAGTCATAGAAGTGGACTCTGGCTTTTAATGGGCTGAAAATCATGATTCTTTTTATTAAGGATGTAGTTTGGAGACAAATGGTGGAGAGACAAGAAGACATCAGATAGGCAAGTTGTTAAAACAAACTCCAAACTAAACTGAGACAGACAGAACCGGGCTGGAATTACTCAAATGCTAAATCAACAAGGAAGCAACGAGGATCTGGCAAGTAATGACATTAGGGTCTGTGCATACAGTGAGAAGATAACGATAATCAGTAAATCAGAACCAGGTGTGTGTGGCGGTTAAAGCAGAAGGCAAAGTCGACTTCAATAAAGAAGGAAAGAGCTTATCAAAGTAAAACAGGATGTAAAGTTAAAAGAAAAACAACCCTAATCAGGGAACAACAGCTTTTCTGCATATTTTCAAATTCTGTGAAGTGGATTTATGAAACGTCATGAAATGAAAACACTCTGGTAAAACACTCTATTTTGTGCTTGAGTGCAATACTTGATTAGAAGTCTGTTATTTTCTATTGCTGCCTGTATTTCAGCCTTCTCTTGCAAGCCACAAATTTTTAAAGCTCAAGGTTTTTTCGGTTTGAGAAAATGTTTCTGATGAAGGTTTTGATAAATATTATTCAATAAAAATGATTCCGTGGTGAATAAGCAGTTTGTACTTCAGCCTTTTTAGAGTTGTTTACATGTTGTGCACTTCAGCAGATTGTTTGTGACTGCTTGTTTTTTTTTATATTGGATGATTTGATTTTTTGCATAATAAAAAAAACATGCTCAAATGGATTTTTATTATATTTGACTTGTGATGTATGTTTTTTTTTGTGGAATCCAATAAAAAAGCCCATCCTTGAGTGAAAGGCCACATTTGTAGATGCATTTATAGATTAAATTATTACCCAACTGGACCTTTTCAGGCTTCATTAAAAGACTGATAGAGGATGGTTGTTCCACTTACACAGTTGTAGAGGGTTTTTTTTTGTTTGCCATATTTTATAGTTCTGTTTATTATTCATCCTGTTTGAACATCCTCTTTGTTCATTCTATTACAAACACATTATAACATCTTTCTGACGTGCATTGCACATATAAAAATGTTGAAGGAGTATTTTTTTAATGTCCCTCTTCGTTTGTCTCATATTAACAAAAACAAACCAGCAGAATATTACTACCAAGGTATATGTACATAGAGATGTGCAGTAGTTTCTTGGGGATGGCAGAGTGAGTCACTTTAGGACGAAAGATAATTAAAATCTGTCACTGAGTCATTCCCACAGACGCTGCAGCTGAGATTTGTGCCCTTTAGACATCAGCGTTTCTCTTGACAACATGCTCAAGGGTTACATATGGAGTCTGTTTGCATCTGGAGGGGAGATGACAGATAAACTGATAATCAGCTTGTAAATGAGTTTATGTGCACACACAAGTTCAGCAGTTATACACATGAAATCAATTTCTCTTCGAGATACTTAGCAGTGTTTACTTTGTACTGTTGTGAGAGAAATGTCTGTTTATTTCTTTATTTAGTGTTTAAGTTTTGATTGATGTTTAAGTTGTATTCATATTTTGGATTTTACCACGATTTTCTGCCTGTTCTTAAAGCTGTACTAAATAACTTTTAAAACTTTAGGCTACTGTTTTTGAAGTGCATGCTAACTGAAAAACATGTTCAGCTTCATATTAGATGTCACTCTGAACCCTCCGATGGCCCCACACTACGCAGAGCAACTTCAGTGCTCCAGGTCACGGTCGTGAGTGGGCGATTCCTTTACTGGTTTACAGCAACAGCTGTTTGTTGCAGCAGTGGTCATCATTCGCTCTATAAAGCTAGCTGTTAGCGTTTTCAGCTGATTGACTGGAGTTTGTTTTTCATTGACATCATGTCGGAGGACAATCTAAAAGAGTAGCAAGTAAAGAACGTTTTTTTATTTTGTTTCTGCACTGATGATAACCGTACATTAAAAATGTAATGCAAAAATATGCCACCTTGTCTGACGACATCGTTATGTGCAAAGCCGGTTCGAGCGATGACCGTCTGACACGGTTGTTTACGACAGTTGTAATTCTGCTTTTAACCACTAGGTGGGGAAAGCAGAAAGGTTCATTAGTGCTGCTTTAAGCTGCAGAACGCTAAACATTGTGGTTCCACTCCTGTTCAATAGGTGTCAGTATAGAGAAACAGAGGAAAGAAATCTGAAGTTTTTACACAGGAAGTAACTGTAGAGTTTGTACTTGAGCCTGACAGACGTGAATACGTCTTAACGAGTTTTTAACGACAAAATTTGCACATTTTCTTGCAACGTTTCGTCTTCAACTAATGGCAAACACTCACATCCCAGTAAAATACAGACTTCAGTAATTAAGTTTTCTTCAATCAATAAAATGTTTGCAGAAAACTGGACTTTTAATTCCTAATGAAAAATGAAGAGGATGCAAACCTTGTTTGTCCCACTGAGGTCTTTTTGTTGTTGTCGTTTTTTTTTTCCTGTCAGACGATGCAACAAACACAAATCGTCTCTTCGGTGATGCATCTGTCAGTCTGCCACTGTTTCTACAGGACAAACAGAATAAGTTAATTAGTATGTCTAATTGCATTTGGTGGCTCAGCTTTTTGAATATGGAATCAAATTAGGATTCTCACTGTTCTTTTTTCCACGGCACACAGTTAGCCTTAAGCTATGCTTTTTAGGATCTGTCTTTTGTCTTTGTCTGTATCTTTCTCAACATCCCTTCCAGCTGTACGACTCTGTCGCTTTGTAGTCTGCCCTTCCCTCTCTCATCATCCGCCCACTCTATCTTTTTATTTCTTTTCCCTTTTTGGATCACAGACTCTTTTTTAAATTGCCTTTCCTCATTTTTTTTTTAGGGCTCCTCATCTCCTAACTTTGCTGCATCCTTCAAATAAAAGACAAAGTTCTCATTTACTCTAAAGTTTGAAAAATCTGTTATAACTTTTAAGTGACTTGTAAATTTCAAAGTCATTTGTTATTGTCCTTAAAATCAGAGTGTTAAATGCATTTTTGGAAACATTCCCACGACTTGTGCGCTCCTTTGTCTGTGTTACACAGAAACCTCGGCCGGTCAGCCAATCTCTGAGTCAGTCATTGTTCTGTCAGAAGCTATTGAACAGATAAGTGTAACAGATATCAGCAGGCACAGGCAGACAGGAGGTGTATAATTGAGTGATAGAGCCTAATGTAAGTGAATGGCTTAGTACTGACTGTGATCAACAGCAGCAGCAGAAGCTCAGGCTCAGAGGGAGACTTTCTGTTATTCCCTCAGAAATACCGGCAACAACAGCTACCCAGATTACAATCTGGTGATTACTTGGCTGTGTTTCTGTGTGTTTGTGTGTCTCAGCGTGCATGTGTGGCATCAGTTATCATCTTTTTTTTGTGTGTGCTTCCAGTTATCCTCCTTCCAACCAGCTTTTTCCTCATCTCATCACATGTCTTTTTATCTGCCCTCCATCACTGCCGTCACCTCGACACCCCACCGAGATATCTTAGCCTTTTAATTAACGTGACATGCTGCGAAGTGAGATACTAAATAATGCAGGCTTTTCCAGTGACACTGAATCAGCTGGAGTGATTAGTGACCACACACAGATACACAAACACCAAAGTAATGTCCTTCCGTATCCGTCTCTCACTGGACACTTAGCTATATAAAATGACTTTATCCATCCGTCTTTACCCAGCTGATCCCCTGCAGGGTCACAGGGAGTTGTTGCCAGTCTCCAACACTCACTGGGTGAGAGATGGGTTACACCTTGGACTGGTTACCAGTTCACTCTCATATATAAGGTCAATTTAGAGCTTGTTAACAGGCCTCTGCAGACCTTGTTGACATGACGAGGAAGTAATTAAATAATAAGGTGTGTTGGAGCTAAAAAACATCTAAAACACGCTGAATAATTAACGTGCATCAACACAACTCCATGCAGAACAATGCCACTCAGGTAAGAAACTCATGAACTGCTTGCTGTAAGGCAGTAGTGATAATCAAGCGTCTTGTCGTGCTTCAAAAGTTCTTTATATTACAGTTAATACAAGAAGTTAGTTTTAGCAAATTGAGGTTGAAAGATGAATATGATCAAATAAGCTAAAACCAGCTGCTTCTCTGTTGTTGCAGTGTCTCTTTAGTCCACTAGACAGCTGACATCCTCTGATAAGTGGACATGTGATGATACAAAGCTTCCATATAGTAAAATACAACCAACCAACACAAGATCCTGCCAGGATTCATGTATCTCTGTGCTGAACCTTCAGGTGCAGTGACATCCTCTAAAATCTGTTGTTCCATTTTGACTCTTCAGGTTTTTATCTGGTAACTTTTGCTGCTCTGTCAAAGTTATGGTTGTGTATAGGCCGGTTTCAGCCTTGTCTCAAGATGTGAGATTTAACTCAGAATTTATTATTCTAATGATGCGTCTTTGTGTACTGTTGGTGTCTCTCTTCTTATCTCAGTATTTAGTTGGGTGTTTTTTTTTTTCACTTTTCCTTTTGACACTGACGTGTTTCCACATGAAAAGTGAGCAGAACTAGATAAAAGTCATACGGCTGAGTTCACACACTGAAGGAATTGGTTCTTTGACAGAACTTACATGACCCCTGATTTCTAAAAAAAAAAAAAGCCCTCTGATGGGAAATCTTATTGGTTTTTAAGTACAGTTTACAGTGGGATTTTGTAGTAGTTAGAATGTCCTTTGTAGCTAATTGTGACTACAGTGCATATATCAAAATAATAAACAGCAAAGCTCCTACATTTGCAGGTCAGGGACATGTGAGCATAAAAGGTGGTACATTCCATATAAGTCTTCATTTTAATAGTTTTTTTATGTTAATGAACACTATAAAATTATTTTTAAAGGAGAAATAAAGCCTAAATCTATAAATGTGTGTGTCTTTGGTTCATGCTGTTCTTTACTTTTCAATCAAACTGTCTAATTAACTAACACAAAATCAGTCTGAGATCCATCCTCAGAGCTCCTGCCCATTCAAACCAGGTAAATGTGTTAAAATATCAAAGTACTTTGGTAAGTTTTAGATTTTGTGATTTATTTGACACATTAAGTGTCTCAGTTCTAGGCAGAGAAACATACATATTTTCCACCATCAGTTTGTGTTGGTGTAATACTGTTTTCCTTTGAAATCAGGTATTATGCTCCAAACTCAAAGAGTTTTGAATGTTTCCTGGGACAAACATGTAAAAGTCGTGTTTGGTTGAGTTTAAGGTGCATGGTACAGGTCACAACCACCTTCTTCAGGGTCAAAGTCAGTATTTGGGTACTCTGCGTGCAGTTTTTCTTCTGCACCAACTCTCACAGACTTCTCCAGTAAAAAGAAAAATAACTTATTTACTCAAATGCATAGAAACATCTTAATCTACACAGTATAGTATATATATTTTTTATTTTTTTTTAAATAATTTTCTTTGTGTGTCTTGAAATAAATTCATTCATTCATTCATTCATTCATTCATTCATTCATTCATTCATTCATTCATTCATTCATTCATTCATTCATTCATTCAATCTTTTTGTGCATATAAATCAAGAAATAAATGTAAAATGGACATGGTTCAACATTATTAGAGACGTTAGTAGCCTTTGAGATCATGTTTTAGGTTGGGCAGTTCTGATTTTCTTGTGTATTTGATCACGTGAAATCAGCTGATAACTGTCGTCCTTTTTTGTACAGAAATACAGTCATTTATTAAGAAATTCAGTTCACGCAAATTTAAGTGAGATTTTTTTTTTATTTTACTTTGTTTTAAGAACTAAGTTATTTAAAATAGACAGAAATGTCTTTGTCCACTGCAGATGTTATAGCTGTTTTTCTTCTTTCGTTTTGTTTTTTAAAAGTTGTTTTGCTTTTGAGATGTTATTATTATGTTATCTGTGGGGATCTGCTGTGAATTTACAGACAATCTGTTTAATAAAATTGAAGCTACAGCTAATTTAATTGCTAATCACATTATAAAGAAGTAATTGTGACATTAATGTGACAGATTATTGGATCTTTTATCTGCTTTGTGTTTTGATGCTGGTCAGCACACAAGGTACACGAATTAGACACTATTTCACACAACATGCTGCGTTTCTTATTTTTTGTAGTGTAAATCAGCACACAGGACTTAGTTTGTGCAGAGTTACATACAAGTTATCCCACAGCAGTTGTTTTGGGTTAAACCAAGTGGAAAATCCAGTTGTGTTCTGCCTTCATTGCAGGGATGTTAGAAGCTCTGAGATTCTGTGTTCTTCCACTCCTACCCCTTCGTCTTTTTTTTTTTTTTAATCATATTGTTCAGTAGTGGAGCGGATTAAGACTGCTGCTGCAGCTGCTTCTGATGAATCTGTTTGGTTGTGGAGACCATGTGAACACGTGCATTTATCCACTCACAAGTACACAGAACATCCTAGTCTCTGGTTTTAACTACCATCCAGACTCTAAAGATAATACTCAATAAAAAAAAGTTAATACTTATTTTGGATTTTCATTTATTTAATTTCCTTTTAGAGTTTTTTAAGGAAAGACTGAGGGGTAAAACTAAAAAAAAGCATCTGGGTTTATGTCTGTGTGGGCTCTTGTTTCTGCAAATTGTGACTGAATGGTCCCAGTCTGAAGCTCTGATGTTGGTTTGATGATGCTGACTGCTGCAGTTCAGTGTTAAAACCAGTCAGAGTGTTTGTGTTCGGCTGAATTGACCCTGCTGTGACGAGTAAGTTCAGACTTCAATATAAGTGCAGATGAATATTTAAATAGATTCTAAATTTGAGTATCGAATAATATCCAACTGTCTTTTTACTTTATGGACAATCCGATAACAACAAATACCAAAACATAAACACATGCACAAGCTGTCCCATGTGCATGCACATGCACTAAACATCTACCTCACATCTCTTTCCTTTGATTCTGCTCCTTTTCACTGTTTATTCAGATTCTGGACAGTAGTATTTATCTAATATTTCTATTTGCCACTTAAATGTAACATTTTTGTCTAATCCCAAACACTCCGACTAGGCTTCTCTCTGAGGGCAGAGAGTGACACAAGGAAGCAGAGGGAGTAAAAATAAAATAAAGACTGTGGAGACGAGAGACGGAGGGAAAGATGCTCATAAGAAGGATCTTTAAAAATGGCCCAAAAGGGAGAAAGTTAGAAAAAAGGTTCGAATGTTGATGAAATAAATGCAGGACAAGGAGTGAAGTGAGGTAAGGATGAAAGGATAGAGACGCTGAGCTGTATGTTGATCCAACACTTTGCGCAACATCGCCAGCAGATAACAGCAGTCAGTCTCCGCCCACTCTAATCTCCCCATCATCCATCAATCCCTTGGTCTGTCCTTCCACCCCTCCATCTTAAAGTCATCCACTCCTTTTCATCAATCTGAAATCACGCTGCTTTGACGCACATTTGGAAGAAATCCGATATTGAAGTACATCCTGATCTTCTAGATTGTGCAACAAATGAAAACCGAAGCAGGAAAAAAACAAAAAATTGAGGCCACTGCTCACTGGGGACATAAAAAACTGAACTTCAGAAGAGACGGATGCTTCATTACTAAATGTTTGGCAGAAGTTGAAATTCATCAGCTACTTTGTGAAATAGCTTACAAACACACACATGCACACTAACTCACCTCCGGCAACAAGTGTATGGTAACGAGTGCATGGTCCTAATGAAGCGAGGAGAGAAGAGGCAGCTGTAGAAGTGGAGTGTGAGGCCTGGAGGGAACGCACACACTTTAAGCATGCATTTGTGTGTTTGTGTGTCGCATAGTCTGATGAACTATATATACTGTGTGTATGATATATATGTATGGACTGTGCATCATGATTGCATTTCTTCTCTCTTCAGGTTGTGAAGGCTTGTTTCTATCATCCTGTTGTTCAGTGAGGCAGTGAGCTCACGGTGGATACAGCATGCATGTGTCGACTTATCCCACGATGCTCCCTGCTAGTCCGGGCCTGCTTCTCCTCAGCTTCCTCTTCCTCGCTGATGCCGACTGTGAGTTTTTCCACTTTGTCTATGAGCTTTTTGTTGCTTTCACTCAAACATGTGGACACATCAACTCAACTCATACATGTGCAGAGTTTGTAGAGAGTTTAACTACTCCGGTCACAAAGAGTTCACGCTTCTTATTGATGCATAGGTTATCGTTATTCCATTAACCACGAAAAAGCGTGAAAACTAAAAGGCATAAATATCGTTTCAATATCAATTTCACGTACAGGACATTTTATGCTGAGAACAGACATTAACACGTTTGTATTTCAAGTATTCATGGTAATGTTTGTTTAGTTTAGGTTTCTGTTGAATATTTTAGCTCCACGAGTGTTCTTACCTTCATAATGGGTGTGAAAACAGGTCAACAACTTCTCTTTTAGTTTTTATCTCTCAAACTACGCAGGTGGTGATAAAACCCGAGTTCTCCCGAGTCCGAAGGGCCTGTATCTGTTTCATCACAACTCCTTTGTTCGTTAGTATTCTGCAGCTCCCGCAGTTAAAACCACACCTAGCATGCTGCTGGCTAAAAGCTGTAGCATAAGACGTATCAAACAGAAAGACACGACGTCTGACGTTGCCATGCACAGCGGGGCAGGAAACAGTATTCTTTGCTCTCATAGGCTAGTTTGTTAGCCAATCAGAGTCCAGCAAATTCGAGCTGCTGACGAAGCAGCCTGACAGAACGAGCCGGAACAGGCGAATTTTAACGCAGACAGATTGAAAGGTCTGTTAATCAGTGTTTCCTGATGTTTTTTAGATATAAAATGTTTCATATTACTGGTTAATACTTAAGAAATAACCACAAAGTCCTGAAATGTGTATGAAATGGCCTCTTTAAAGAAATTGCCGCTGTAGTTGGCACTAGGAGTCGTTTCAACTGCGGGAGCTGCCATAAACTAACGAACAAAGGAGTTGTGATGAAACAGATACAGGCCGTTCAGATTCGGGAGAACTCGGGTTTTTATCACCACCTGCGTAGTTTGAGAGATTAAAACTGAAAGAGAAGTTGTTGACCTGTTTTCACACCCACTATGAAGGTAAGAACACCTGTGGAGCTAAAATATTCAACAGAAACCTCAGAAAAACCGTTTTTAATGGAAGGGCCTCTTTAAAAAAATCCCACATTGGAAATAATTGATGTAAGTAAATGATCTTAAAAACTCACATTTAAAAAGTTTTATTCTCCACATAGAACTCTATGTATGCAACAGTTTCTCTCTGTGTAAATGTGAGTGTGTTTAGTGGCAGTTTTGATCTGAGGCCAGCTGTTTTTGTCCATCGCAGTATTACTTGGCAAGGATAGACGGGCCGCATATGGCAAATCAGATAATTTTCCTCCTGCGTGTGTGATTTTGTTAATACCGTGTGTTTCTGATCCCTGTCACCGGTCCTCATCCAAAGCATTTCTCAAGTAATCTTACGTGTATGTTAGCATGTCAGTTTGGAGTGTCATCCTGTTTTTTTTTTTACTGCAACTTATGATACGTTCAAACACGAAGCACATGAATTGCAGGCACAGTTTGATATGTTTAATGTACTTACAGTAAAACTTATGGAACAGTGAGGTTATCCTTAAACTAGTGTCTTTTTAAACTGCTTACACTTAGATTTGATCTTGTTTCAAACATTTGAAATAGTACTATAGTATTTTGTAGAATTTAGATCAGAAGTTTTTCATTTCCTAAGTGTACATAAAGTGAATAAACATGCAGTGTACATGGGATGATCTCTTTTTCCCCGAAGGAAAATGCAGTGTAGCTCTAATCTCGTGGCTGTGCAATGCTGATCACATATCATCACCAGTGTAACTGGCACACAAGTGTAGGCTTGAGGCAGCAATTTTCATGCTGAAAATTTTTTAAAAGCACATCACCTCAAAGAGCAGAGCCCAGTTAAAGCACTCACACACACAAACCTATCTTGTTTTGCTTTCAACCTCCTGCCCTCTTGTCCTGTGTGTAAGTTCCAGGGTCAGCCACTAACGGCCCAGTCATCCATCAAAATGATGATGCTCTCGGGCTTTCCTCTCTGAGATTTAGGAGAGCCTCACAGATGCGAAAAAGGGCAGCAAGGATTCACAGCCTGTCTTCTCTTGTCTATATTTTTCTTTCTTCCTCTCTTATCTTATTCGTTGTGACTTTCTCTGATGCTCTTTTCCTGCTCACTCCCTGCTTTTTCTCAACATATCCATATAATCTGCTGAGATGGAAGGGACACTGGGTTTAAAGCAAGTGTGTGTGTGTGTATTCTTTTCTTCTTTTATCTCTCTGTGTTCGACATTCGGTGCCTCTTTTAATAGCGCCAGTGGGGAATCAAGAGATTTGAATGTTGAGAATTGAAACCGAGGCTGTCGGGACGCTGACATCTCTGCTGCTTGTCATGTCTTTGTGTTTCGAAAAAAGTCAACGCGCTCGGAAAATTGCTTTCCGTTGTCCTTATCCTCAAAACATAAAAGTAAGAGGGCTGTAATTTACATTTTTTTAAGCTTATGGAGCATCAGCCTTAATGTGTGCACACTACTGGACCGAGGGTATTAATCAGAAGACGCAGCATCCCGTTGGCTCAGATGGAAACCATCCATACCTTAACCATATGTTCATTCTACAAGGAGTGCACTGAGATTTGATCTCTTTTTGCAATTCTCCTGCCTCCTTGTTACGTTCCTCTTCTCTCTCACACTTTTATTTCTTTCTCAGAGCAGCTATCTGCGCGTGCGTGCTCATGACATGTCTCTGGTGGATTAAGAGTAATGCCCTGATCCTGTTGCAAACTAGGCCACCGTTCCGTGTACGCGGCGAGACACACCGTGCAAGAAACTTCATCTCTTGGCGTGTCATTCACGGGTAATGGGGAACAAGGCAATAACATGGTCTTTCCCGCTGACCCCTCGTTTGCCCTAAAACCAGCAAGGCCTTTCCTGCACAGCTGGCATGTAACAATGATTCTGACTGAAATCCAACCTCCTCGCATGTACATGAGGACATATTGCTGAATTGCAACCCCGTGCTTTAGTGAGCAGACTGTACATTTTGAAACTAGGCAGGAGTGGTTTAGAATTGCGCCTGAGGAGGCTGTTGGTAATGTGAAACTCTTTACTCTCAGCTTGCATCACATCATTTTTGGGCTTTAAAGGCAGCATATTTCCAAGTTTTATTAACTAAAAATGTGACCTTTTCATGCATGACATATGAGGCGTGACTTGAAGCATGGATTCAGCTTATGTGCTGACTGATAGAGCTGTCAGCATTCAGCCTGATTGCCAGCCTTGCATGGTCTTTGGGCTGACTGGGATCTCGAATGTGGTTGGCTTGAACTTGTGCAATGATGGCATGATATATTGTGTGCCTTTGGCAAAATGTGTGCTTACCATGTAACTATGTGTTTGCAATTTTTTTATTTTACATGTCTATTTCATGTGTACATACAGGAAAGCATGTGTAGCGCTTAGTGCAGATGAGATTAGACTAAGATAAGCATGTAGAGTTATGCAAGGTTCATGTTCTGTTATTGCTCATGGACAAGGTAATGTGAGGATCCACTGAGATGAGATTAAGAAATAGTAACAGTGTTATTAGAGGTTTCTGCAGGACTCAGGAAGAGAATCTTTTTTTTTTTTTTTTTTGATGGATCGTGTTATCTCTCTGTAATTGGAAAATATTGTTTGAGTCACTGAAAGAGAGCAAAGACAAAAAGCAGAACGAGATGTCAACATGTCGACACGAAGAACCAGAAACATTGACTTGTCAACACTCTGGTCAGATCTTACATGATTAATCAAGTAAACACATATAAACATATCTTCTGGGATAAAATCTCATATTTAACTCATATTTTTTTGTCTTCTGTCACAGAATTCTCTACATTTACTTTAGAATTTCGGTCACTATCTTCCAGATCAGCTGTGTGTGGGTTGCTGGTGGGTGGAGGGGTTTTATATAATTAGTATTCTTATTACTGCAATACGTTTGCAGTTTTGATGTTGTGCACATTGATTCTGCAATGATGATACATTTTTGATACATCATGCAACCCAAGGCTAACGACTTTTTTATGTAAGCTAGAAATAATGCTATGAGAATTGTGACAGCTTTCATACACCTGTTTTTATTTATTTGAGGTCTATATGAACAGAAAATGTACATATTTAATCATTTTTAAGAGAGAAACTTTGTTTTCTTTAGCTTTTTTGAATTTCTGATGCTTTTGCAGATAATAAGAAACCTTGCAGCACCTGTGAACGTTATGACAGACTAAAGACGCAAAGGAAGTTTCATTTGTCTGGCATAATGGTGGACAATATTATGACAAATATTCCCATTAAATTTCTTACTAATTATATTAAAATTTGTCATTCTGGGATAATAATGATAAACTCTAACTGATGACCTACTTCCAGAATTTTTTCTGCATCACTGACATTTTCAATGAATTTTATTGTACCTCTATTTTCTGTCCAAAGGAGCATAAATAAATGGTCAATTTGTATTTTATCTTTAAAATATGGTTGTTTGGAATCCACGTTATGTGTTGTTCATTTCAGTGTGTTTGATACAATATTATTCAGTTCATCACACCATCGTTTGTGTCTCATTGAATCTTTCTAATGCATTTTCCATTCATATATATCGAGCGCAAACATTGTGTGGTGCAAAGCCAGAAGCATGTCCATCCATTACAGAGAGTGAGGAGAAGTTGTGCTGCTGAAGTTTCTCCATTACTGCACCCACATAAGCAACGTTATCATCAGCAGTAGCATAGCTGTGCACCCAACTGTGAGTAACAGAATGTGATTACCTTAGCATAGCATTAGCTTAGCAGGTGCACTCGTCTGTGAAGAGGCCAGGATAGCATTAGCTTAGCTGGGACGTAGCTGAGCACTGGTGTGTAACTAATGCACTGGGACCCGCTCTGAGAAAGGCCTCTGTTCATCTTCATGGGAAGCCAGCTCTGACCCAGTAAAGTTGTGTACCCAGTGGGCAGCCCATGTGTTTCTAATGACCTGTGCATAAAAGAGGATCCTGTTTGATTAATTCCTCCCCTTGTGTTTCTAGCAAATTAACCCTGATTAACTCGGCACTAGCCAGAGCCCACGGCTGCTATGGTGATAGTTGCTCTAATTGGACGTGCATCACCGTAGGCAGTGAAAGAGTATTTTATCTTTTGCTATTGCATCAGTGTATCATCATAGTGGTAATGTCACAGTGACACATGGTGACATCAGATGGAGGTTGTCCAGAAAATGACAGTCTTATACTCCACAATGAAGCGACAAATACAAGTCCAACACATTCTCTGAAAAAGAGAGGAAAAGAGCCTTTAAATGAAACTATCCATCTCATTGGTTAAGACAGTCTTCAGGTAAACACTTAATCTTTGTGAAACCTGATTACTCTCTCACTTTAATGGCAACTTTCATCAAATGTTAGGCCACTTATTTGTGTATAATTCAATTTTCTATGCTGCAATAGTCCATTTTGCCAAATGTTTTCCAATTAACGCTTATGTGCTCTGCAGAGAGACGATAGTGCTCTGTGTTTATTGGGCCCAGCAATCCAATTTCATTACCAGCACGAAAACAGGCAGCTGATAATTTGCTCTTAATGTGTCTGTTTGATGTTAATGTGTTTTAAGTTATAGTTTTGGCTAGGTGCCCACCCGTACTCCATGCAGACTAGCTGTGATGGGCCTGGTTAGGTCCACTATTGTCCTCATTCCTCCACTTGCCTAAAATGCCTCTTGTTTGGAGAATTAGCTGCCGATTTCACAGTCGCATACCACAAACACACACATCAGATGCTTTAACATTAACAGAAGTAAACAAAAACTCCCTTTTTATATACATGAGAACAGATTCAGCAACACAGATGAACATCTGCTGTAAGAATGTTAAAGGTAATAGACAGATGATTAGAAAGGTTGTTAATTATGAACCTCAGTCTCTGTGAGTCATTGTTCTAAATCAGCATGAGGTATTTACCAACATCTGCATCTTTTGTCACGATCTGTTCGTATAGCAGGTTAGGACCCAAGTGCAGGAGGCAGGTAACGACAGTGGTTTCAAAATGATAAAGGGTTTTAATAAAACAAAAGTAATGGCTGGCGGAGCAGCAAAACTTACATGAATGATGAACATAGAGGAGGTAATCCAAACAGGCATGTAAAGAACATAATCCCCAAACGAAGACAAACTGAAGAAAACCCTCTTAAATACTAAACTGAACTGATGAACTAACTCCAAACACCTGGACACAAAACAGAAGCTGAACACACTGAGGACTGATGAAACATGAAGTAAACAAATCAAGAGACCTAACGACAACGGAGGAGACACAGGAAGTACAATCGATAACAACATAAAAGCAAAACCGGAAACGCAGGTACTCTAAAAATAAAAGCATCACATGAAACTATAACAAGACACAGAAACCAAAGAGCTGAACTAGAGGGGAATAAGGAGAGGAAGACTAATGGGACTAATAATCTAATGAACTAAAACAAACCCCAACATTAGAACCCAAAACCAGGAGAGAAAATAACGAAACCATAAATGGAATGAACCAAAACCCCAGAACCTAACATCTTTTAGATTAAATAATTTTATCTTTAAAAAAATCAAGGTGTTTTAGTCCGATTTTTTTATTTATTTGGATTCTCGGAATCTCTTTTTCTCTTTGTCACATTGATACTTGTGCTGTCAGACAAAGTTCATTTTGGGCGGCTCGAGCCTCGGCTTGCACACGCCTGTCTCGTTTACGCTTTTTAGATTTTATTTTTATTTTGCATCAGGTCAGCTGGAGTGATTTAAATGATATAGATACATAACCTTCACAGCACCTTTTTCCTCTGTGATTTCAAATTTCCCAATGAATTAACAAAAAAACTTGTCAGTGTAAGAGTCATACTGTCTCCCAATTTTTGACACATTATATGCGTAAACCCTCCTCCCCAAGGGTTCATGCTAGCATCTGTTCTTACAAACTTGACTTCTACTGAGTGTCCCTCCCGGTGCAGACACCATCTGGCAGCAACAGCATGTCCCTGCAGTCTCCTCCTACCGTTAGCTTCCTTTAGCCTTGCAAAGATCTAATACAGTAATTTGTCCATCATCCAATGAATGTCACCAGGAGCAGCAGTCGCAATCAGGTTTAAGCAGCGGTTGCTGTTCTATCCAAATGAATGTTTCTTGTTGATTTTTAAAAATGAAGAAATAACAGCATGAGCACGGGCCTTTTACCTCCACGTCAGGTTCATCATCGTACATCTTCGGACGTAACTCGAAAGTTGTGTTGAGAGCAGAGCTGGCAGTGTAATCCCCGCCATCTGTTGAGTAGATCAGATCATAATGACGTTTATGTAGGCCACCCTCCTTCCCAAAGCCCCTCTACACATGGAGACAACCCAAGAAAAAGACTGATACTGTTTAATTCCACCTAAATCTCTCTGTGGACCTCTTAGCATCTCCTCACTTCAATCTTAAATCATCTTTAAGGAAAAGAGCGGGAGGCTATACGTAAAAACTCTGACTGCAGATGCTGCAAATTACCCTCCAAAATAAAACATCTGTTTCATCTTAGAACCATAAAATGGAGAAGAAGAAAAAAAAGCCTCACAGTTTGTTTTATCTCCGTAAAACATCTGTAAATATTTGGCAGCTGTATTCTTTATTCGTTTATTTTATCTACAGCTTGTCGTCCTTTGGTCAAAATGTCAGCGCTTAATCCCACCAAGCGGCACAATCAGAAAAATCTCTGATGATCACAGCAAAAATCCAAACGGTTCGGACATCCGGAAGGGATGAAAAAAAAAAAATAAATGTGGAAAACAGAAGGAAAACCTAGAGGATTGATAGAGAGCGAGGAGGCAGTGGGGTGAGAGAAGGGAGGAAAAAGGAGAATTGTGAATAAATAACAGGATATTTAAGATATAAAAAAAAAAAAATAGGGAGAAGTATGAGAAGTGTGGAACATATGCTTGAACCCCTTTTCTCACCACCCACATTCCCCCTCCGTACAGTCAGCCAATGTGACAGGAAGACTTATGTAACACCCCAGAGATTGAAGGAGGAGATGGGGAACGAGTAACAAGGAGGAGGAGAAAAAGAAGGTAGCAAGGAGAGCCGCTACAGAGCAGGAGGAAGAAATTATTCAGTGGCAAAGAATTAGGAGAGATAAAGGCGCAAAGTGTTAGACAGACAGAACATTAGAGAGTAAAACAGGAGATGTATGGTGGAGAGATAAAGACGTATAGGCCGGACAGATAAGGAGAATGGAGAAGATGAAAAAAAAAAGCAATTGAAAGATCTAGCAAGCCTGTTAGCATGGCTCTGCTGGCTTTACACTTTTCATTTGTTTTGTGGGGGAGAGATTAGTAAGAGGATTAAGAGAGAGATTCCCTCACTCCTCATTCTTTTTCTTTCCCTCAGCCGTTCTTTCTCCCTCTGATGGGCGCGCACACACGCTAATGTCAGCTTGTGTGTATTTTGTGACATGCTGAACGCATCAAGGCCTCAAGTGAACTGTAAACTTGATCATCTGTTTATCTGTCTGACGGTTTTCTTTCTGTCTGATAAATCAGGAAATCTCCGACATGTAAAGGGTTAGGGTTAGTCAGAACTTCCAAATCCAACATTTTATTTCATGTTTATTTGCAGAATTTGACTCATTGTTACACAAACCTGTGCAGATAAAAGTGGTTTGATTTTTAATGCATGTAAAGCTGAATGTGAAGGTGGAGGAGGTCGATGGTGCATCTCCCTCGCTCGGTGTTCACATCTGGTTTACGCTCTGCCTCACCCTCCTCCTCCTCGTCTTCGTCTCCCCTTCCTCTTCTGACTCTTCTGTTAATTTCTCCTCACTCTTTCAACACTCTTTTTCTCTCCCGCTCTGAATAGCTTAGCTTTTCTCCCTTTCTCCCTCCCTCCTTTTAAACAGCAAAAAGCAATTTCTCTCCCTTTGTCAGGGCAGTTGGCGGTAAGCCCTTAAGTAGGGATTTTCTGGTTTGGCTGGAATACCATTAGGCGAGCTGGTGGTGACGTGCCGTGACTGACGTGTCGAATCTTTTTGATGTTGTGATGTCACAATCCGGCAGAGGCTGGGGTTATGATATTGTTGGCGTCCCCTGAACGAGGGGCTTTAGTGGTCATGTCAGAAGTAAGTCTTTATAAATCCTTTATGGCACAGAAATATTAAGCCTCTTTGGTGATACAGGGACAGAGGGGAAGCATGATGGAGTGTGCACACACGTACAAGAACGAAGACTCACACACAGACGTAATGCCACCCACCTGCGTATCGGAACTCAGAGATGTACTGTTAGTGTACAAATACGTCAAGATTTTAATAGCAGACGGCGTGCACACGTTTCTAACCAGTAGTAATGGTGGTACTACCACTGTCCTGTGTGTTTTATAGACTTTACTGCTTGAGCACACATGATTATGATGATTGCAGTTCAATAGGTGCTTTTTGATTAATCAACAATCAATGGAAATCAGGTGGACTGAAGCAGGTGAACAATGTAGGACAAGGTTCAAATGCTGACTAGAAATGAGAAGCTCTTGCATTTGACTCCTGAATCTTTCTTCTGTTCCAGCACCACCGAAGTTCACCCGGACCCCCGAAGACCAAACAGGAGTGCAGGGGGGCGTGGCCTCCTTTGTGTGCCAGGCCGCGGGTGATCCACAACCGAAGATTGTCTGGAATAAAAAAGGGAAAAAAGTCAGCAACCAGCGATTTGAGGTATGATGAGTTGATACTGACGTCCATGGAACAGTTTTATGTCTTCTGTCGTAGTTCTGTTGTCTGTCGCGGAGAAGTCAAGTGTCTATGTGTCAACATCCCACCAACTAAGAAGCTCATTGGTTGGTTAACTTTACAGTAGTCTGTATTATAAGTAGGGCTACACCAATCGATGCCATTCTAATGTACTTGTATCGGTGTCGGTTAGTTAACCGATACCATGAACCGATATTTAAAATATAAAAACGTTTCATTT
The DNA here is from genome assembly GCA_006937955.1 of Pachypanchax playfairii. Lineage (NCBI taxonomy): Eukaryota > Metazoa > Chordata > Actinopteri > Cyprinodontiformes > Aplocheilidae > Pachypanchax > Pachypanchax playfairii. The sequence continues at coordinate 3,010,758 of SSNP01000061.1, forward strand.
GAAATTTTAGTTTGTGGTCATTTGTTGTAACAAGCAGAGAAGAAAATAAAATGTATCTTCTAATTCATTGCATTTTTTGTGTGGTAGAAGTATCAGCATGGGTACTTGGAAAGTACTCAGATCCAAGTATCGGTATCATATCGGTTTGAAAGAAAAGTGGTATTGTTGCTTCCCTGTTTATAAGCTGTTGTTATCCAAGTTGTACTTTATAATTTACCTTCATAATTCCTGGTAAATATAATAAAGTCATAATCATCTCCTCTAACTCTCAAGTAATAAAAACACAGATTTTGATTATATCTGAGTTCACACATAACAGAACCATCAATAATGTTACTAATTAATTATTTCAGAGTTCTGACTGTGAGCTCTATTAAACATGCTCTATTTTTGCAGCTGTGTTGGATTTTCATTTGTTTTCTGTTTGTCTTGAAACAATTTACAAAAATATACACTGCACAGGTGTGTGTAATGCAACCTGCTCCAACTCTTTCATATGTCCAATAATGACCTGGGCTACAGTCCATGAGACTGTTCTGTGATCAGCTTTATTAGTTTCCTGAAGGCTCTAACCTTTGATTTATTTCACCTGCATCACGAGTCTCTCTGTGAGACGGCGACGGTGAATCAGCCACCGTCCTGCTCGGCCAGTTTCACCCTGAGCTCTGGATGCTCCTCCACTTTAATAAGTCGACTTTCCTCCCAGGTTTAAGTTCATCTCTGTGTCTTCCTGTTTGTGATTAAATCACTCAAGGAGGTATTTTATTTTTAATCTCAAAATATGAGTTCAGGCCACTGTTGGTTCTTCATTGCGGCCCTGTCGGGCAGGACTTGTAGGATTTATTGTTATTGGATTTCAGTCAGTGGGAAACCGTCCCAGAATTAGGAATCCAGATCAATTGCATGTGTGTAATCAACTCATGCAAGAGCAGCTGTTATGCACCATCGAGTATTTATTTAAAAAATAACAATCATTACCTATCCAAGCAAAAAATCATTAATAATAAAGAGTATTTGCCACATAAAGTCTAGCCGTGACATGCTTGACACACATTAACCTTTTTTCATTTGTGTAACAACTGATTGAACTCAGTTTTTTGCTAACATCTGAGATCTGATAGGAAATTGTAAAACTTTTCTGTCTCAAAGTAAAACGCAAAGTACTTTAAAGATTTTTTAAATTTCACGACACATTTAACTAAATGATCCTTGCGGTTATTCTAGAACGTAGGTTTAAATTCGGCCTTTGCTTCAACGTGTCCTCTTTGTAACAGGTAATAGAGTTTGACGACGGATCCGGTTCGGTCCTGAGAATCCAGCCTCTGAGGACTCCCAGAGATGAAGCCATTTACGAGTGTCATGCCTCCAACTCAGCAGGAGAAATCACTGCTTCTACACGACTCAGCGTATTACGAGGTCGGTGTGTGAGCACACGCACACTTAGAGAACATAAATAATCTTTACGTTGTTGATTGTTCATGTCATCACACGATCCACTCTGATAACTCTGGGTCTGATACCCTCCTCCTCCTCTTCCTCCTCCTCTTCCTCCTCTTCCTCCTCCTATGACTAGCTACGTTTACATGGGCACATTTAATCGGAATAAATGCCCAATCGGAAAAAAAAGACGTCATGTAAACATGTCAATCAGAATGTTTTGATCCGATGCAGCCAGATCAGAATGAAATTTACTTCTGATCGAGAGGGGTGGTTTTGTCCGATCTCCATTCGGATAGACGTGCATGTATACACCCATTCGGAAAGAAAGGGTGAAAAGAGCCCACTGCGCATGCGTACAACTTTAGCGTGACGTCTTTCCGCTTTCGCAGACTCAAGTAGAAAACATAGCGGGAAGTAAACAGAAGTGGTCTGCTGGTGCAGTCATCCTGTCATCCTCCTCTCCTCTCCTGTGGCGGAGGAGCAGTAGTAATATGTATTCTGTCTCTAGCTTGGTTAATGCGACCAGTAAAAACCCAAACATAAAGGTAATCACCCGCAGAAGGTCCATATTGGGGAAAACGTGAGTCAGCTCGAGCACACGATGGGGCGGGAAAGACGTGCAGAAAGGGCGGAGTTTGTTTACTTTTTTTTCTTCCCCCGGAAAGACAACTCGCTGTGCGCATGCTCAACTCATTTAACCTGATTGAGTGCTTGGTGCATGTGTACTCATGGCATGATCAGATCATTTCAGCTAGTGTCCATGTAAACAGGGATTTGGGAATTCCGATCAACCAAGATTTTAATCAGATTGGGGAAATTTGGCGCATGTAAACGTAGCTACTCTGTCACATCTCCTTGTTTTTAGTTAGATATTTATAACTTTTGTACTTTTTAGGTTATTTAACTTTTTTTACATGTAGAAATGTTTGAAGATTTCTTCAAAACATCAGGCTCTTTTACAGCCAACTGCTTTGGCTTCATTCAAATAAAATGGTTCACAAGATTCATTGAATCGTTTCTTTAAAAGCACAGTTTAACTTTTATGAAATGTTCAGATTTTTCACGCTTTTTTTCCTTTCTATGTCACATGACCTCAGAGGAAGACGTGTCACAGATTTATAAACCTTTTCTAAACAAGCTCTTCCTGCATCCATAAAATATACATCAAAATGAAAAGATTTTTGTTTTCTTTAACTTAGTGGAGAGAGCAAACTTTAATCTAACTAATACTTCAAGTTTTTTCACATATATCCCCAAGAGGTACAGAGTCCCCACTAAACATCCAGTTCACTGCCTTCTCTCTTCAATAAGTGCTTTGAACTTGTCATATCTCCAATAAAAAACATTGTAGACATATAAAAATGCACATGTGTGACCGCCAACCCCACCACATGAGCTGGTTTAAGATTTTGTGTGATACATCTTAATCTGTGTGACTGATTGAGTCCAAGACCGTGGATATTTCCAGCTGCAGGGTTTATTTCTATTATTTTATCATGGCTTCCTCCATGGATTCTTTGTTTTTTCATACTTTATGTCATGTCTGTCTAATATTTTTCCATTACATCTTCTGTAATTCTTTTTAAAACAATAACTTTTCCAATCATTTACAGGAATTCAGATTTCTGGACGTGTTAACTTTAAGGTTGAAAACTTAATCTGTGCTATCACATTGGCTTGTGCTATTAAACTTTGTTTATCATATCTGAACGTATGCTAAGAACTTTGTATCTTTAAACTAATTTTGTGTAAAATTTGAACACTATAAAACAATTTGAATATTCAAACTTAAAGCCAACAAAGCAGTGGCATTCTGCTGCTTCTTGCCTCACTTGCTTCATCGAAAACTTCAAATAACTGTGAGGCAACCGAGCAAATGATCAACGGTGTACAAAGTTCAGGCAGTGGAAGATGCTAGACTGTATTTGATTGGGTGAAATAAGAAAATAAAAATGTTGAAAAAGTTGAAGGTTATTCTGAAACTAGTTGGTGTTATGGTGCGTTCACACCGGCCCAACCGTCAGCGTCAGAAGGGGCAAGTTTACATGTGGAGTGCGTCAGACAGACGTCAACGACTCTGCGTCACTTTGTGAGCGTTATGAGCGGCAACTTTTCAAGCTTTTTGAGTGTTTCAGGCGTTGACGCTTGAAACGCTTGAAAAGCTCGAAACGCAGAAGTTCAGCTAGCTGAACTTTTGACACTCTAGAAGCGGCATGTCAACCAATCAGAGCGTCTCATCGTAGTGACGTACCTGAATGAAGCAGGAAGTCTTCAAACAAGGCGTGGCACAGACAGAAGTAGTGCTGGAAGCGAACCTCATCCATATGTAGCTCCTGGAGCAAATGGTTTAACTCCTCAAACTCAGAACACATCTAATGAATGGGGTGTATTCACAAACGCAGTAAATAAAGCCAAGCCACTCTCTCTATATGATCCGCCATAGCTCCGAACATCCGATAACAAAGAAAGCCCCGCCTACGCGCTCTTTTTAATGGTCAGGCGTTACGGGCTTCAACGCCTACGCGCTCGGACTGGCAGACGTTATGAGCTTCAATTTTTAAACGTCAAACTTGGAGCGTTATGAGAGTTGCTTGACGTTGACAAAGTGGCCGGTGTGAACGCACCATTAGAGTCCCAGAGACTCAGGTCTAGCCCTTTGACGCCTATACATTAACATTTCTATTCAACAGTGATCGTAGATTCATTCCAGTAGATAATTCAGTGTTAGTATGAGTCCATTAATGCACATAGTGATGTTTGTGTTGGTGGAGTCCATTAGAAGAACATTACATACAGCTTGTCCGAAGCTCTAGAGTGTCTTAAAGAGTGAAGCTGCTCAGCTGTGGATAATCACCAGTCTGTTGTTTTACTGTCTTCTTACTCTCTACTTCCTGTCTCTCCCTCTTCTTATCATGTACTTTTTCCTCATGTTCGTTACTTCTTATCCTTAATTTGGCTCTTCCCCACGTCTCTCTTTCATGCACATTCCTTCTTTTCTCCATCTCTACCTCCGTCTCTCCACATGCTCTTGGGTCCACTGCACAGCAACCCCTAAATTATTCACATCAGACCACTCTTTGCATCTTCTGCGCTGTTCTGCTCCATCCATCTAGAATTTTTCCTGTCTCATGTGGTTGTCCTTGTATGTGTGCGGGCATGCAATGTGGTTGTCTGTCTCTGTACAACATCAGTGCACGGGGGTATACTCAACTCGTGTGTTTACATCTGCGTGTGCGCTCCTGTCCATGTCTTTGCATCTATTTTTGATTTTCTTTTTTTTTTTTCCTGCCTCTCTCGCTGAAAGATTTAATTCACCCATTGTCTGTCTCTTCTTTTATCAAAAACATAACCACTTAAGCACATAGTCAAACACACACACACACACACACACAAACATAGCCTCAGTCTAAGACAGTCAGTCTTTATGTAGTGATTAGCCTCTTTCTGTTCCTCTGAGAAGTCATTGTGTTGTGGATGAATAAGAGGCCACCTGGGAGCAGCTAATAGTCCCAGATAGACTGCCAGTCTAAATGTCAGTAATAAAGTGCACACACTCAGAAACACAAGTGTGCACCCACACAGATTCACACACTGGGAATCAAACACACACACACTTGTGTCAGTCATGTGTACTAAAGTCCCCCTGTGGTGGTCTAAAGACACAGCTCCAGTGACTGACTGCCTGACAGGAGGGATTTGGTGGAAAGGTCAGCTGACTTAATTACTGATGATTAGAACCAGACTAATTGAAATCTTGGCTCCCAGTAAATGACCGTGATTGGCAATGGCTGAAATAATAATGAAGCCTGGAGCAATTATATGCTTAAATATCCATTGCACAGTTCGGTTCTGTATAATGGTTCTGTTAAAGTTCACATATTCATAAGTGGATGTAAGTGGATAAGTACTTTGGTCAAAAAAATATTTTTTTTTTTAAGATTTAACATTTTAAATTTTGACTTGATAAACAGCAGGGTTATGCTATTGTGTCAAGAAAGCAATGTCACAGTAAACTGTTCACGAATTGTTACCTAGTTTTTTTTTTTTAGGTCAAGCAGCAAAGCATTAACACGTTTATCTCCTTTATAAGTTCTTACTATGTGAATCAGTTTGGATGAAACAATTTTCTGTATCTTAGGTTAGAATAATTATTACGAGGCATGTCCTGTGGCTGTGAAATTGTGTTTCGGACTCATTCAGTCTCAGGAGCCACACAATCAAATGGTTCTTCAAGAACAGTAAAAATCTGTGATGAGTATATTTTTCTTTTAAGGACTTCTACTAACTTGCTAACAGAGATTTATTCAGTTCTGGCCTTTTTTTTTACTGTAATGTTATTTAAATCTGCCTAAAAGATGCTTAAACGTTTCTAGTCATATACTAATTAGTTAATTTATAATGTCAACACATTGCATCTCTATTTGTCGATCTATTTTTTGGGTTCATAAAGCCAAACTTTTAATAAAACTTTTGTCATAGACATTATTTTTTTAACTATGTAGTCAGACAGAATCAGGACAGAATATTAGTCTATTAAAACTGTATAAATTCAGCCAGAATAACTTTTTAAAGCCTTTCAAATACGTCCTCTTCCCTGCTCTGTTAAAATCCTGAATCCTGAATTTTTAAACAATCTCCTGTCAAAACCATCATTCAGCCATGTTGAGGCCAGTGTCTAGGCTGTAGTTTTAATCATATTTGCTTGCATTATGATCACGCAAAGAGTACATTAGAAGAGACAATGTCTCAAACTGCTGCTGCTCCTCTGCTTTATTTTTGCTGTGTCTTTAGCTCAGCAGCTCCTTCTGTGCTAATCTGACCACAAAGCTCATAAACAGCAAACAACCAGATTGGCAATTTGCTTTACTTTGTTAAACGTGAAGTTTGTCTTAAAAGAAATCCAGTTTCGTCAGTAGAATTTTGAAAAAAAAGATCAAATAAGTGTTTGAAATGTTGTTACATCGACATGGTTAGTGTCCAATCAGTGACCGGCTGACAGCTGTGTGCTTAAAGGTTGTAGAAACTTTTTTTGTTTGTTTTTGTGTAAATTAAAAAAAATTGACGTCACATAAAACTGATATAAGAATATCTAAAAATGATTCTTTTGTATTATGAATTTGAATGTATGAAATAATACACATTGTTTTTTTAAGGATGTGTTTATTTCTTTTAGTAATTTCAATTTCTATAATTAAAAACACAAAAAAATAAATATAATGCAAAAACACTGATTCTTTACAAAATGCATCAAAATAAACAAAAATCTGCACAAACTGATCATAAAAGTGTTTTTGGTGCTTTAACCTCATGGCTTCTGTTCAGCCCGAGTCATCCATGAATGAGGGAACGAGGTTGTTTGAAGATGGATGTCATGTGTGCACATGTGGTTCTGATACAACAGTCAGCACATTCTTTTCATTCACGTGCCTGAAAGACCAGACTTTACTTTGCAGGCTTCCTGACAGATGAGGAAACTCAGCCAGCGTGGACTACATTATCAATGACACATAAAGGAGACGGCGTCCAACCAGCAGTTCCCCTGATGGAGCGTCCGTGTTGCTCTGTGAGCTTCCAAATCATCTGGATTGCTCAAAGTGAAAAATGGTGAAATGGGAATAAATCCAAATAGAACACTGTGATGATTGGAAGCTTGTGCCAACATTGGAGTGTAGGGTTACACGTCTGCCCTGACCTCAGGGGTGTTCGGCAGCACAGTCTCATGTGTGCACACAAACATACTAGAGCATCACATTTTGGTGTTGTTTATCCTTATGATGGATGGTGAAAGAAGTAATATCCACGTGTTGATGAGTGACACTTTCACTTACATCAGTTCCCACCAGATCAGGTAGTTATGATGGTAACCAAGACTCTGATCCGTGATACGCCATGGTGAGCTGCTAACAAAGGACTGGGATGGAGTGTGTGTGCAGAGTTTATACCTTTGTGTGTGTCTGTGTTTTGCAGGACCTTCCAGGTCCATATGTGCAACTTTTATTCTGTATATGTGTGTGTAGGGAAGTGGCAGAGAGAGATGCATGATCTTAGGGAGCAGCATTGTAACTGTGCACTGTTCAGCCCGTGTCCCACCCCAGGTAGATGAAATAGAATGCATTATTCCTGCCTACAAGGGGCTGGCTTTGAAGTAAGTGTTTGCATAATGAAAGCAGAGAGAATCAGGATTGTTATGCTGTATCAGTCCCCCGTGCGTATTCTCCCTCCCTTTTTATTTCACTCCTGTTCTCTCCTGTTTTCCCTTCTGCCACTCTTTCTTTGTCCCACTGTTCCTTTTTTTCCTCCTTTTCTTGCACACTCGCCCTCCGTCACAGCTCTGTTAGACACACTCATTCACACAAACACCTTCCCGTCTTGTTTTCTTAGTTTATTATATCCATGTTTCCATTTGTCAGCTGTCTTGATTGATCGAAACCAGAGCTGTTAAAAGGCCACACACGCACCCATTGATGCCGGAGTCTCACGACCCGTCGGCTACAGTTCGATGAGCTACTACCAGAATTAGCATCTCCTTGGTTAGGTTCGGCGCTTGGATTTCCTGTTAATGAGGTTGTGTGGTGGTGGGGGATAAAGTCACGGGGGATTCTGGGGGGAGAAAAGATGAGGGGATTAAAATAAACTGCTTTCTAGATCAAATACGGCTCAAACACATGCTGAACACTCACTCTGTGCTCATCTCACTTTCCTTACTGTGTCAATCTTTATCCTCTTTAATATGGATGACTCAGGAATCTGATATTGTACCTCACCGTTTCAAATTGTGGACTCGAACAAAGTTACAAATTAGGTTTTAAAAACTAAGAAAAGATCTGAATATATTTGAGTCCTCGTCTGGATACAGTGTCGTTTTGTTTGACTGAATTTTACCATCTTTGATCTTCAAACTCTTTAAAGCACTGTCCCCTCCCTCCTCAGGTGAATAAAGCTCGAACCAGTGCCTTTGATTTCCTTGATCAATGTGGAATGACTCTCCGTGTTTGATTTAATTGCCTGTGATGTCTTTGAATTTACGTGATTTGCCATCCCAAAAGGGTGCGAGTCCCAGTGGACATGTCTTTATTGGGCTTACCTGGTGGATTTTATGTGGGAGGAGAACTTCCAGAGTATTGTGTGGGAATAGACAGCGCTTCTTAAAGTGTAGCTTATTCGCTTCATGCTCCCTGTAGAATAAAGAACTGATTTTCACTTGAATTTTATTTGAACAGCAGTTGCCTAAAGCTTCAGTAGGATAGTGAAGTAGAGTGAAATGTTACGTGTTATGTTTGACCTCCATGTAACACATATTTAGACATATGTATCAGTCTGATTCCTTTTTCCCTTTTAAAACCTCTAAAAACTGAACTAACATCCTGATGGTAAGAATTTGTTGTTCAAACTTTGGATACAGGACTTTTTATTTGCAGACTGTCTTCTGTGTTATTTACAATTTACTCAAGGACAGGGCCGTTTATCGAAAGTAAAAATTTGACTTTAGGCAGAAATAAGACAAGATTTTCAGGCCCATTTATATTTATAAAGGGTTATTTAGTTTTAGTCTAGTTGTAAATAGTCTAAATGTCATTAAAATGTGACTGTAATATCTGACCCGTCAATGAAGAGTGTTTACTTTGCAGTGTAGTAGAGGTAGACTCATAAGAAGTCATACACAAGGGAGGGTTTTTTTTTTTTTTTGTTACTGTGTTTAAATAATATTGAGTTAGGAATAAGAAAGGGTGAAACGACAGTCAAGCGATAGATCAGAGGAAATGGCCGTGATACGAAGCCTCAACCGACCAGATACAAAAACTATCATGTGTATTTCATCTTTTGCAGAGGACCAACTGCCCCCAGGGTTTCCCACCATTGATATGGGCCCCCAGCTCAAAGTGGTGGAGCGTTCACGGACCGCCACCATGCTATGTGCTGCAAGCGGCAACCCTGACCCAGAAATTACCTGGTTCAAGGATTTCCTGCCTGTCAACACGTCCAATAATAACGGACGGATCAAGCAGCTCCGCTCAGGTAACCACTGATTTTATACCTTTATTCTTCTTCTTTTCATCCATCCCGCTATTATTTCTTCCTCCAGGTCCCTCACCCCAACCCTCAATAAGTTTTTATCCCCTTCTTACAATAATGCTGTCTTGTCCTCTGAACCCTTTTTTTCTTTCATCGCCCTCAATGTATCATTTGTTCTTACCCTCATACACTCCTTTTCTTATTGCTTTTCCTCCTGCCGTGGTCACTGGCTGTGTTTTTCAGCTGCCTTTTTCTGCTGCTGCTGCTGCTGTATTATGAGTCGGCTGTGTACGGTTGTCAACCCCTCGAAACTCTTCAAGACTTCTTATAGCAAACTTTTCTCCAGAGCACTTCCAGTGCATATCACCATCACAAAAAAAACTCCAAATTTGATTCTTTTTCCCATTAACTTGACTCAACAGATGTATTTCAAAAGCATCAATGTGTTACTTTTCTTTAGTTAAAGCTAAACTGAATTATAGGCTGTCACTTTAAACAGAAAACCCAACTGATGGTGGCATGTACGCTGGAATGGCCTCTTTGAAATCGCTCACTGCTGTGACTAAACGCTCAAATAACCTTTTCTTTTTCCTTAGATTTTTGCACAGTGTTTCTTGGTTTAATGTGAAATTGACATCCTGAAACCATAATGATGGTTTTTAAGAACACACATTGAGAGATTGTGTTAAATTGACCAACAAATTTCATTGAAAGGACTCTTAGTCTATTCCAGACATTTGCTTTTGGTAGCCACAGTAGTGTGTACAGTCCCAACTTGTCTTAAAGCCCCTCCCTCTGCTGACCTCCCTCTACCTTCAGGAATCAAACCATTACCCAAACCCCTTTTCTTATGATTGGTGACCCAACTCCCTGGCTTCATTATGAATAATGTCCTATTTATTTCTGTCCCTGTTCCATATTATTTAGCTTAACCTTCAGTTCCCTGCTCAATAGCTTCCTTTTCTTTACTTAACCAAATGTTAGCTATTGAGTGTACTAGCTTAGTTTCCTATATATTGATTACAAAGTAGATTTTTTAAAGTACAACATAATGTGTAGTGAAGTTTTGTGGAGTTCCAGTTCTTTTTCAAGATGTTTCTACTAAGTCAACACGTCTGTGCAACCAATGGTCCGATTATAATACCATGTCTATGCTGTTCTTTCTCTTTGTATCTTTTTAACCACAGAGTCCTTTGGTAAGTGCTTCTGTTCTGAGGCCCACACCCTCACTGCCCACTTTTCTATTTACTTCTCACTAATGTTGCAACTGTTGCTGCTACTGCTCACCTTTACACTTATTATTGCAGTGTTATTAAAATGCATGGCATGCATTTTACTAACAAGTCAAGCTTAATAATGACACAAAGCTCAAATGTACATACACACAAGTCTTTAGATTATTTTTGTTAAAAGTTACATGGTACAAACAACACTACACACACATAGACATGAAAACACTTACCGTATCTCTCACCCTAGAGGTAACTGGCTTCACCCTCACCTGTGCACCTGCAGTTTTTCCACACCCAAAGAATTATAATTTGCTCCTCACACTCACCCATATTACTTTTCCACTTGTTCACTTATTCGATTATTCTTTCCTTCACTCACTCTATCATCCACTCACCCACTTAATCTCTCCACTCTGTTGTATCGAATTACCAGTCAATAAGCCAGGCTGCAGATAGGTGTTCCTCTGGTGGAGCCAGAGTGGAAATAAATCAATGGTGGCATACTTTTCAAACTACCAGACATTAAATGTACTCAGTAGTATTTATATAAACCAAGTTACTAAACAGTGTAGTGAAGTAGGAGAAATTAGGCCATATGCATATAAAAGTTTACATACAGTCAAAAGTTTAGACTCATTTAACTGAATGGGAAAGTGTTTCCAAATGATTGACTGGTGGTGACAAGTTTATCTACGTATAATACTTCATTTTTAAAAATTCTGTTTTCATACCCTTCTTAAGTTTTTATTAAAGATGTAGTCATTTATTCCCTAATGTCTGTGGAATAAATTTTGCTTTTTTACAGAAAAACATAGATGCCACTTGAATACAATTGTAACAATCAGGCAAAACTAAATATTTAGCGTTATTATTATTATTATTATCTATTTTAAAAATGTCATCGTGTTTTTTGTTTTTTTTTCTTTTGGTGCCTGCTTTTTTAAAGTTGGTTTTTATTTCAAAAGTGCTTTTAGGGTACATTTATAAAAAAAAAAAATGTCATATTTAGAATAAATACATTCAAGAATGAATTTTAAAAATAGATATTGTATGAACAGTAATTTGGAATGGACTTAGAGTGACTTTAATTAATAACTTGCCACAAAGCTCTGAAGTTCATTCTGTAGATTTGAGATGTTATGTAGTATGTGTTAGTGACGAAGAGCATTTAAAGCCTGCAACACTGAGAAGCAGACACCAAAAAGGACAAATCACACAACAATAATACTGCAAGGAGATTTTTTATTTCTTAGAAGGCAGAAATGGTATATTTCTGATAATATATTTCAACAAAATGCAAATATTAAAGTTAAATCTATTTTTGATTCAAATGGAGGCTAAGATTCAAACCAGGGTATTTACTCAGAATCCCCCAGTCAAACTCTTAGAGACGACTTCCAACTCCTGTAGTCTCATCTATCCTGCTACAAGTCAATGAAGTCAATCAAAAATCAATACCTTTAGATCTCCGTCACTTTCCGTCACTCTATTTGCTTTTCTCTTCTCAGGCTTATTCTGTCTTTATTCTTTTATGACTCCACTTTCTTTCACTTTCTAAGGATCTGTAGATTAAATCTTTCTTTCTAATTTGATTTTACTCCTCAACAAGTTACCTCCCCTCCCCAGTCCCTCTCTCCCTTGTCCTTGACTCCTTTTGTGGTACTAACATTTTCTTCTTCTTCTCCTTCTCTAATCTCGTGCATTCATTGCCCACTCAGGTGGCACGCCCATACGAGGTAAGACTGCTGGGAGGACCAACATGACACAGTGGCCTGATTCCTTTTCAACCCCTGCTTCCTACTTGTCTGGCAGATCTGAAAAGCAGTTCCTGTTGGGTTCATTAATACAGGGTTTAAGACTCTGCCATTTTGATAACACTCATCCAGCTGCTTCAGATCTGCAGCAGGTACAAGAGGAGGAATTGGAGTTGAGCAAAGAATTCATTATACTATAACAAAAAGAAAATCATTATACTATAACTGTCATGTTTCATTCTTTTTATTTTATCTCAGCCTCAACGTTTATTCTTATAACACAAGTGTTCATTGCTTCCTCACTCATTATATTATGATCTCTCTTTTTTGTATCCATCTGTTTAAAACCCCTTACCATTCCGACTGTCCGCCTGCAGGCCGTCAGCTGTTTTTATTCTCTTTAGTTTAACACAACCTTGACATAAACAAGTGTTGTGTATAAGTGGGCGCACATACAACATAGAGTTTTTTTTCTAGTTCCATTGATGGAATATACAGTATGGCGATGAAAGCTGGCCCAATCAAACCCAAAAAACAACTAAAAAAAAAAGTTACAGGACTGAGGCGTCTCACCTGGAACTTGTTGAAGACTGACATCTGAAGCAGACCTTGCATGAAGCAAGCTGACTACAGCCAGTCTTAAAATATAGCGAAAACAAATTTACTGTGCCACATCAGACCTCACAGTCATGGTTGCTAAGTATTTGAATAGGATTTATTAGAGAAAAAGAGCAACACTTTAGTAGACCACACGGATCTGTTTTTGTAACTGGTCAAACGTTACCTAGACAAGGACTTGGTAAGGTATCATGTTGTGGTCTAGGCTCCATCTACACTACTCCAGATATGTTTTTACCTTCATTTCTTTCTGTATTTGGGGAAAAAAAGAACACTTTGTCCACATGTATTTAACATAAATGCAGAGATAGCAGTACTGTGCCACTAGGTGGCGAGAACTTTTACATTATCTCAAAATACCAAAAAATAACATCCCTAGCTTGGCTAAATTCAAGCTTTGATGTTTATTTAATATATTTCCTTTCAGTTATTAACCATTTAAACTCTTGATCAAGATTTAGTTGGAGCAGTACAAGATGGATTTCCGTGGGTTTCGAAAACTTGAATGTGGAGAAAAAGTGCAAACACAGCCAAAATATGTTTTTAAAAATATCTGGTGTAGTGTCAGAAGGGTCCAAAGATGTTTTCTAAGAAGACACTTAACAGTATTGTTGATTTTTTAAGTGGACAGTTGTTTAAACATTGATTCAGTCCAAGTAAACTTAAAACATTAAAACTGATTTTGAAAGTTTGGTAGTAGGTAGTCCAAAGGAGTTACTTTTAACTATTAATTGGAATTTCAGGAATTTTAGGCTAATTTTCGCGGAATGGGAAGGGGTTAAAATCATTAAACCTTTCACATTGAATTTGTTTCCAATCTGAAGCATGGTGTGTCTAAAACTCAGGATTTTTTTGTGATATAGTTTAAGGTGATCAATTTTTGTTTTACATATATTTCAGTTTGTTTATTCATGTGTTTGGATGACCTGTTTAATTTCTTCATTTACTTTTTTTTTCTTCTTTCTGAGGGTCTTGACCTAAACTTGACCCAGCCTCTCTTTCTACTTTGTATATATTTGCCCAATCAAACGTCCCAGTTTTGTTTTCCCTCCCAGCTGTTATTCACTCTGCCTGAATAGTCCAGATGGTGCAGACACACAACATTAGTGTGCTCACGCTCACACAAAAACAACCTGCAAACACATACACACACATTTCTTCATGGCTTTTTACCATCACTTTCTTTTTTTTTCCTTCTCCATTATCAATAAAAAGCCCCAAACAACCACTTTTTTGATAAAGTTTTTTCTGGGCGCTTTTTTTTGCCTTACCACGCCATCTTTAAAGAACCTCTGGTTGACTTTTTTGACAGTTTTTCTATTTTCAGGGAGCGAGAAAGCATCAGTCCCTTCCCAAGGCTTTGCGTATGTCGTTCTTTTTTTTTTTTAATCTATTGGCCTTGACGGAGCTCAATCAATGTCTTTACCTCCCTTCTGGGTGTGTTTGAAACAGACATCACACTCCTGATCCCACTGGTGGGTCCGCAAGGGTTGCTGATATCTTATTGCCATGGCAATATCTTTGTCTCATCTTGAAAACTGATTTAATATAACTACATCTCAATTTTCAGCGAAGATTTTTTTTTTTTTTCAAATACTGTATTTGTGACTGGATTTTTACATATTTCGGCTATCTTGTTTCTGTGTTTCTGTCTTGCATGAAGACAACATTATCTGTTTTTGTGGGCTTTGTATCTCTTTTTCTTTGTCTTTTTGTTTTCTTCTCATGTAGAAGTGGCTCTACTTTTGGGCAGATTCTTGTTCTCATTGGTAGAAACTTATTAATGAAAAATTTGGCTCTCTTTATAGCCATGTACTCCTCAAAAAGACTTCACCATTTTTTTTGCTTAAAGTTCTCCCAGACTCAATAATTTTTCTGGGGTTTTTTGACATTTATATTGATGTGTTTTGTTTTTGTTTTTTTTTGACTGCTTTACCCAGTGTCCTGGTGTTTGCCACTTCTGTGTAATTGTTCTTTATTCCCTCTCTGTGATTCTTCTTGCCTTTCTGTCCTCTACTTTTTCTCTCCATCACTCCATCCAGGTGCCCTCCAGATAGAGATGAGTGAGGAGTCAGACCAGGGGAAGTATGAGTGTGTTGCCACCAACAGTGATGGGACACGCTATTCCACCCCAGCAAATCTGTATGTCAGAGGTAAGCTAGTGTGGACAACTTCAGTGTGACATCAAATAGTAACTGTTAAAGAGGCCATTTCACACAAATGTCAGGACTTTGTGGTTATTTCGTAAGTATTTACCAGTAATATGAAACATTTTATATCTAAAAACATTAGGAAACACTTATTAACAGACCTTTCAATCTATCTGCGTGAAGATTCAGCTGGCTTTGTCTGGATTCGGGTTGCAACTCATTAATATTCATTATTCCAATTTGCTGGACTCAGATTAGCTAACAAACTAGCCTATCAGAGCAAAGCTTCCTGTTTCCTGCCCCGCTGCACATGGCAACAGAACACTGAGTCTCTTCCTGTTTGATACGTCTTATGCTACAGCTTTTAGCCAGCAGACTGCTAAGCCTGGTCTTACCTGCGCGAGCTGATGAATACTAATGAGCGTCTTTTGACGAGAGGAGTGAGACAACAACCGCGCGCTCCATGAGAGTAACTATGACACCTCTAAAGGACCTACAAGTTGTTCTTACCTGTGTGCGGTGGTGAAACTTCATGTGATCATAATGATAATCCATGAAAGAGGTCTGTGTCGCGGTCGCAAAAGTTTGAATAGAAATAAATGACAACAATCAACGCGGGCTGCCGAGCTCACAGCACATATTTCATCCCAGCCAGAGAAATCCATTTTAGCAGACAGGTCCGAGTCACGTGATTTTAGTTTATCTGACCCAGATGCGTCAGATGAGCGGCTCCCGTCTGGATCAACCAGGAGGTGTCAATTAAACACAGTTTATTAGTGTCAAAGACACTTAACAAAAAGCCCGTTTTCTCTGTTTTTCTGTCAGAAAAAGGAGTTTTCATTGAAATCACCTATTTTCTACAGCAGATTGTGAAAGAACGGTAAAAGCTAGAAACAAGCTGTTTTTTCCCGATGGAAGCAGAGAGTGTACTCTTTGTTTTGATAGTTTAGATGTTTGTATAGTCACAAAGCACAATATTCTGTGGCTCTTTAAAAACACTAAAAAATGCTCAAAAATGCTGGCAGTGAAGGGCTTCTCTGTTCAGAAGACAGCTGGCAGCCAATGAGTTAATTCCAAAGTAATAATATTCTTTAAATGTACTATTTTTATATTTATGCAAGAAACCATAAGAAAGATAGATGTAAAAGCAAATACAGACCCTAAAAGCTCTCAAGACAGTACAAATTTTGTATAATTTGATGCGTTTTTGTCATGAGAAAATTAAGGGGTAATTAACATTGTTACTGTTTTAGAAAAAGAATATTAAAAAAACATTAAATTGAAAAATACATAGAAATGAAAGAAATTGGTCTTTTTTAAGTCCAATAACTTTTTGGTTTAGAAACTGTTAGTACTATTTTTGTTAGGTAACTGCTAACTACATACAGTATAAAACAATATTATATATATGTAAAGTATTTTATGTGTTTATCTTGAGACTCATTGGAAAGTCATAGTTCTAGCAGTGCTCATTTTCTCTCAAGCTGTTAATCTCAATGCCCTGATGTCGTAGCCTTTAGACCTCTAAGAAGATTCAAATCATTGTCCAGTTAAGACTTCTGCTTTTTACCAAATCTGACAGGCGTCTTGCTTCTCCAAGCGCTGGCTCCTTCTTTGCTCCTTTGACACGTTCACACTCTCATTCCCACTAAATATTTGAATCTTGAAGACATTTTTATACCCTGGGCTTTCTGCTCTGTTCTTTTCCTGCCTAAAAAAGAGGGTTTAAACAGTCTAGCCTGCTTTTCCAACTCCAACATTTCTCTTGGGCATACAATATGAGAACACACGCACATGCAGCATTGTGAGACACTATGGATATATAACAAAGAACAGACAAACTAGACAAACAGCACAGTGTCGGTGATGTGTGTCTAACAGTGCTTGCAAGGCCAGTAAAATCTTGCAGCGCTGCTCAGTGAGTGTTTGACAGGCAGTCTGTGGAGACAGCTGGCAATGGAGGCTGCCTTAAACTAGAAGGCTTTTTACCAATATCAACCATGGCTTGTGTTTATGTTATCTCTTTTCTCTCCTCATTGCTTTCTTTCTCTTTCTCCTCTCTTCTTTTCTGGCTCTGGCGCCTGTCTTCTGTGTCTAACTTGTTTTTCTCTCCTCGTCTTTCTTATATTTCCTGTTTCCTTCCTTTTCTGCCTCCCTGCTGTGCTCTGTCCTGCCTCCCCCTGCAGAGCTTCGAGAAGGTTGGTAAAGTATCAACTGTCTGGCTTTTTGTCTCTTCTAAACCTTTTATTTTTTATTAAACATTAATTTCCATTTCTGTGTCATGTTTGTTTTAAATGCAGTGCTGCAGTTTAAAACTTGCTATAACAGTTTTGCATTTTATACATTGTATTTATAATGTACATGTTGTGTACTTTATATATATTGTATGCACTTTTTCCTTTGTGTGCCTGTGTGTTTGCTGTAACTTTTTTTGTATCTTTGAGTTTCTATCCATGAAATATTTAACGGTGCATACTTTAAAATTGCATTAATAAAACATTCTGGTATTACATTCACCCGAGTGGTGATGTATACAGCTTGTGTGCTTGTAGTTTGATCTGAAAGCTATAAAACTTCATCTCTCAGCTCATCCTACACTATTTAGACTCTAATTGTTCTCCACTTTGCCTCATATTTTTTGGAATTCTAATCACGCCTCTTTTTTTTTTTTATTATTCCTGCCCTGATGGCGATTTGCTCTAGTGCGTCGTGTTCCTCCTCGATTCTCCATTCCCCCTGCTGACAGTGAAATCATGCCAGGGGGGAATGTCAACATCACCTGCGTGGCAGTAGGCTCACCCATGCCATACGTGAAGTGGATGCTGGGTGCAGAAGACCTGACACCTGAGGACGATATGCCGATTGGACGCAATGTTCTGGAATTGACTGATGTTCGCCAATCCAACAATTACACCTGTGTTGCCATGTCAACACTTGGAGTAATTGAGGCTGTGGCACAGATTACAGTGAAAGGTACAGAGAAATCAGTGATGGTTTTTTCTTTAATTCAATGGGACTTTAGGAAAAGCTTTAGTTATGAGAAAAATAGAACTACAGGACTTTTTCCTATGCAAATTCAAAGGTGTGTGATGCAAATGGATGGATGGATGGATGGATGGATGGATGGATGGATCTTTACACTTTTAAGGTGGTGGGGTCAAATATTTCTTTCCCCATCTATTTGCCACTAAACTAAATTTCTTTGGTATAATAATTTTTTTTTTTATTATATTTGTATGCAAAAAGCTACACTTGTCTGTGAAGCAAAAGATAAGTTCCTACAGTGACTGCAATTATTTTTCCATTGGTCAGACTAATTTTGTTCATAATCGTCTTTCAGTATTTTAATTGTGTAGAGATGATTGAAACATTGTGATGCTGAGCAAAAGCTGAAAACAATCAAGTTCCACAATGAAAGTTTTATCAGGACAAGCTTCAAAATGATGATGGACGAGATTTTTTTTCTTTTTACTCTTTGGCAGCCTTGCCGAAGGCTCCTGGGATACCCGTGGTGACAGAGAGAACTGCAACAAGCATCACTCTCACCTGGGACTCTGGAAACCCTGAACCCGTCTCTTACTATATCATACAGGTATGAAGACATCATTGAAGCCCTCACACACTGCCTACCTCACAGTACTACTGCATGCACACCCACATTTCTGATATATAAACTTTAAAATGGCTAAAGCACTAGATTTTATGTCTGTATAAACCATTAACAGACCAATAAGTTGTGTTATAAAAACGAACGACCTCCTGGTGGTAATAAACTCTCAAATTCCCAGTATGATCAAGGGAAATCAAGTGTGATTTGACTTTAGTCTCACACTTTTACTATGCATTTGGTTTACATCAAAGTTGGTAAATAAAGAAGTGGTCTAGATATGCAAGTATGTTTACACAACACACCAAATACATTCCTTGGTACCAGTTCAGTATGGACTCCCTCTCCTTTCATTCTCTTGCTCCAGCATCGTCCGAAGGGTTCAGAGGACCCTTATAAAGAGATTGATGGAATTGCCACAACCCGCTACAGCGTGGGCGGCCTCAGCCCATACTCCCACTATGACTTTCGGGTGGCAGCTGTGAACACCATTGGCCAGGGCCCCTCCAGTGACGTGGTAGAGGCCCGCACAGCTGAGCAGGCCCCCTCCTCACCTCCTCGTCAGGTGAGGCTGAAACATCACCTGGATAGAAGCAAAAAAGATACATACAAGAGATTAATTTGAATTCATTAAATGTAATCCCTTTTTCCCTGCAGGTTATAGGTCGGATGCTTAGTGCCACAACAGCGATGATACACTGGGATGAGCCAGAGGAACCTAACGGTCAAGTGGTTGGTTACAGAGTGTATTACACCTCTGATAACACACTTCCAGTCAACCAGGTGTGTGTCTTTATATACATGGGTTCCTTTCCGTCATTTTCAGTTCTGTTAAGCGAAATCTACCATTGTACCGTTATGCAAAATGTCCACTTGAATTAATGTGTTGTGTGACTGTTTGTAGTGGGAGAAACAGATGGTGCGCAGTACCAACTTCATCACCATCCAGGATTTG
Organism: Pachypanchax playfairii; assembly: GCA_006937955.1. Classification (NCBI taxonomy): domain Eukaryota; kingdom Metazoa; phylum Chordata; class Actinopteri; order Cyprinodontiformes; family Aplocheilidae; genus Pachypanchax; species Pachypanchax playfairii. Next base: position 3,030,527 of record SSNP01000061.1, read on the forward strand.
ACCCCTAACAAGACTTATTATATCCGTGTGCTGGCATTCACCTCTGTAGGAGATGGACCCTTGTCCCAGGATCTGCAGATTATAGCCAAGACTGGAGGTAAAAAAGAAAAATTAATTTGAGAAATAAATCTACCAATCCTTAGAAATAAAAATAAATGAATGGTTAACTGGTTTAATGTGTTGTGTAGTCTGACATGTCCTGTTCTTAATATCTGTAGTTCCATCCCAGCCTTTAGACTTTAAGGGTGAAGCAAAGTCTGAGACAAGTGTCCTGCTGGCCTGGGTGGCCCCTTCAACCCAGGGAGGTCCAGACAGCCAGATCACAGGGTACGAATTGGTTTACCGAAGGGTTGACGACACAGAGGAGGTGAGGATGAAGGAAAACACAGATTTGTGGCTGAATAGGCTGTTTTGCTGGGCTAAAATTAAATGTGTGATTGGATGAATGAAAGTCTGGATAAAGCTGTTTTTGTGTTTTCTCAGAAAAAAGTGAGCTTTGAGCCTACCACCTCCTACCTGCTGAAAAACCTTAAGCCCTTCTCCACCTACACTTTCCAACTGGCGGCCAAAAGCAAAAATGGAATTGGGGCGTACACCAATGAAGTGTCCATTGACACTCCACAGACACGTAGGTGTTACAGGGCGCACTGCTGGCATTGAAAGTGTGCGTGCATGTGTGTGAGTGTATGTTTCAGTTTTGACAATGCAAGACTCAAAGACTGAACAGACAAATGCCATATCTCAATCAAATATTGGTAAAAATCTGAACTTCATTCATTTGTCCTCAGAAACAGAGTTTTATTAGATTCTTGTTGCATTGTCAAAAAGGAGTCATCTAAAAAACAGAACTGAACTGACCTCAAGATTGATGTTTCAACAAATTATTAGTATTTTCATCCCATCTGGAAGTTAACCCCAGAGCCCAAGCATTGACCAAATCCCATTCCCTGGTGTTAGTCCTACATTCCTCCCAGATCTCCTGTCTCCAAATTTTAATTAGTGTAAAATGAGACACCCCTTCATAAAAACCAAAATGGCCACCATTAACACTGATTTCATTTTATGTAACAGAGCCATACATCTACTTTAAAACAAACTTTGGTTCTGCCTTCATGCTTGTTAAGGAAGATTGATACTGATACAAAACATAATACACTGAAATGTACACATTGGGGGGTCTGCATGAGGCAAATGGCGGTCATACCAGATACTGATTGGTTTTCTGAGTCCCCAGACCCCCCAATAAAACAGAACTGAACATTTCAGAGTGGCCTTTTATTATGGCCAGTCTAAGGCACACCTGTACAATAATCCTGCTGTCTAATCAGCATCTTGATATGACACACCTGTGAGGTGGGATGGATTATCTCCACAAAGGAGAAGCCCTCACTATTACAGATTTAGACAGATTTTTCAACAATATTTGAGATAGATGGTTATTTTGTTTATGTGGAAAGGGTTTTAGATCTTTGAATTCATGGGAGCAAAAACACAAGTGTTGCTTTTATATTTTTGTTCAGTATATTTGCAGTTGAAGAGCCAGATTGCTCTGCCACTTTGATCTCCCCATAACATAGATAGGACACACATCTAACCCTGTGTGAGACCACACACAATGTGTTGAGACCATGGAGTAAAATGGGATTTGGCCATTGTGTTTTTCAAAGACACACATCAGCCACAACATCAAAAACATCTGCTCATTTTTTAGGTTATCTGTTTTCACTCTGTTACAGGACATAAAGTCATTCTGTGGAAGTCTGTTAAGAGCTTCTCCAGTGTGTTCAGATGGGTTATAGTTGTTCAACTCAAAACCATATCGATGTCCAGAATCAAGGTTCCTCACATTGACATTGGAATTTTAATTTTGTGGCTGGTTGATGTCTAGGGCTAAAAGTTTCATTATTATTTAGTAGCAGAACATTTTATTTGTTGGTTATCAATCTGAGGTTTGTCAGAGATTCAGTCAAAACAAGGTAAGAAGCCAGACATTTGCAGATAGACATGAGAAGTTCATCGTGGATCATAGTAGACTGTAAGAACAAGTAAGTTCTGGGCAGCTGTCTATGTGTTTAAAGGCTCTAGTCTGTGTTTTGTGTTGCATTACCTATAAGTCATTCACGTTTTCATTGATCAAACATTTATGACAAGTAGATGTGACACCCATCACTCAGTATTTTTGTTCAGCTATCAGGTTTTCTTGTCACGGGATCATTTTTCACACATTGGAGTTTTTTGTTCTCCAGTGTTTCGTTTTCATTTTGTTTCTTTGTCTTTTGTTCTCTTGTTTCTCATCTGCTCATTTTCATCACCATTAATTCATGGCACACCCTCTTCATCTACCTAAAACCTCTTTGCACACACATCCAAAAAACATTCACCCAAACAAACCCTACTGTGCTTCCTCAAAACTTGCCGATCAGTTCCTTCAGCTCCTCCTCAGGACATCACGTGCACCAGTCCCAGTTCTACCAGCATCCTGGTAAGTTGGGCTCCACCACCGCTGGAGTTTCAGAATGGTGTCATAACGGGATACTCCATTCAGTACTCCACCACAGAGGGCAACAAAACATCTCAAAGAATTCATGACATTCCTCCTGGAAGTTCTTCATATCTCCTGGAAAACCTTGAGAAATGGACTGAGTACGGCATAACAGTTCTGGCACGTACAGAGGCGGGAGATGGACCGGAAAGTTTACAACTACTTATCCGCACCGAAGAAGATGGTATGTTTCTAAAAATTCAATCCTCCTCTTAGGGTCCACCCAACTAACAAGGGCAACCTCCCTGACTTACTATTAAAGAATGAATGAGCAACGAATACTAACAGCCAACTTGTTCTACTGACCACTACAAGCATTTTGTCCACCCTTGAGCTACAGTGTAAATGGATGATGTATTTAGGAATGACTTTTGCACCGATAACATCTTGGATTTCCCTCGTGCTTTTCCTTCACCTTCACCTCACCACTTCTGTTGACAGCGGCAGCCCTTTTTTCTCCAACAGCTGTTTTGTCCCTATATTTTACCTGCAGTTTTTCCTTGTTGAAGACGTGAAACTATTCCTTACTAACAAGGCATGATAAACTCAACCTGAATTTTTCTTCCCTTTGCTTTTCCCACTGACCATTTTGAACAGATCCCAAAAATCTTTCTCAGTTTTTCAAATGCATTTTGATGTTTTGTACTTGAGTTTAGTCTTTTTCATGCTACATAGAAAAAAAAAGATATTTTTTGTATTTTTTCAGCGTTTAAAAAGACTTTTTTTAAATTATAACTTATTTTTAATGTACTTATACAGAAGTCAGATAGCAGGAAGTGGCTGCAGGTTCTTTTTTAGGGGTTTCTTTCCTTTTAGAAACAGTGTAGTTCCTTGCAGCTCATGAGAATTTATTTTTGATAATACTTTTAATACTTTGACTGACTGACACATTTTATCTGCCTCTGGCAAAGAGTCCTTTCCATTATTACCTCTATATTTACCTCAAATACTTCACTGCTTTTTCCCTGCATTTTTACCTCAAGCACTCTCATTTTTAGCTATTTTGACTTTTTCCCAAGATGTGAGAACACTTTAAAACATTTTGTATTTTTACCTTTTTCTCAGCTTTTGGGTATTGTTTTTTATTTGCCCACTTATTTTTGATATGGCGAAATTTCACTTAAGTGAAAGCTTTACTAGACAGTTTCGAATGCCTTTCATCTGTGACCCCTGACCTCTATTCCAACATACATTTTTAGTTCCAAGTGGTCCTCCGCGATCGGTTGAAGCAGAGACAGTGAATGCTTCAGCTATTAGGGTGAAATGGCAAGCGCCAGTTCCAGAACTACAGCACGGTCAGGTCCGAGGCTATCAGATCCATTACGTAAGGATGAACTACGGCGAACCTCAGGGTCAAGCCCTCATCAAAGACATCCTCATTGATGACTCTCAGGTAACACAAACATGGACTCAACACACACTTTAACTAAAACTGTGTTTTGAGCCAATTTAATAGATGCAAAATGAAATTATAATGTTGTTGTTGAATATCAGTTTAAATGAGGCCTTTGATAAAGTAAGTGTACCATGAACAAAAGGTGTTTATGTACTGGTAAGTACAGTGCTATAAAAACATATTTGCTGCCTCACAGATTTGTTTTTTTTCTGCTATTTAACTTACAGTAAATGTTTCAGAGCAGCAAAAAAAATGTGATATAAAAATATGTAAATCAGTCTTCAGATGATGATTTGATCTATTAAGGAATAAAAACTATCCAAACCATTCTGGCCCTATGCAAAAAAGTTACTGTCCTAATACCAAATACTACTGCAATCAAGGGTTTGGGAGAACTTTTTTGTTTGTTTGTTTTTCCTTTTTTTTTTTTTTTTTTTTTTT
>SSNP01000061.1:3034915-3090294 GCA_006937955.1 Pachypanchax playfairii
TTTTTTTTTTTTTTTTTTTTGTTAGTTTCACAATCTGATGGCAGGATATTTTATTTCAGGACAGAGAGCAGAGTTTATGGTTCCATCAATTACAACAAGGTGTCCAGGTCCAGAAGCAGTAAAGCAGATCCAGACCATCATACCTCCACCACCATGTTTGACTGTTAATATCATGCAGTGTTAGTTTTACAGCTGCTAAAATAAGATGCACTCACCTTTCATAAAGTTCCACTTTTGTCTCAGTCCACAGAAAATTGTCCCTAAAGTCTTTGGAATGATTATGATGTTTTTTTGGCAAATGTAAAACGGGTCTTTGTGTTGTTTCTGGTCAACAGAAGTTTTCACTCTTGAACTCTAAATGAACTTTCAATAAACACAGACCTTCACTGAAGCAAGTGAGGACAGCAGTACATAAGTTATTCTGAGTTCTCATGTAACATCCTGAATGAGTTCTTGAAGTTCTCTTAATAATTTTGGTTGGTCAGAAAGTTCACCACTGTTCCATGTTGTGTCCATTTGTGGATAATGGCTTCCATTGTGGTTTGCTGGAATTACAAAGTTTTAGAAATGACTTTGTAACTCTTTCTAGACTGATAGATGTCATTAACTCTGTTCTTGGATAGGGGGCAAATACTTTTTGCATAGGGCCAGTTTAGTTTGGATACAGTTTCTCCCAAAAAATCGCTTGCATTTTGTATTTAATAAAGTATTTTTGCTTGACATTGAACATAGTTTGCTGATCTAACACTTATAAATAAAAAGCAAAAATCTAACTTTCTAAGAGATGATATACATGAGCATTAGTTGCTAAGATCAAGCTACTATTAGCCAGCACTACTTACAGTTTCTTTATTGAACTAGTTCAATTGTTATTGGCTGTATTTGACATTTCTTCACTTTATAAAACCTTAAATGAACTCATTTTGGAATATGCAAAAAAAGACTTATATAATAGTATCAAATACTCCAAGAAGTAGGTTGTGGTAAAGTAATAAATGTGTGTTTATAATATTTCTTCAGGGATAAACATTATCTGATGAACCCTCTGGAGAAAAACAATGTTTTTTAAAATTAATTTAGCATATTTGGTTAAAATTTTACTTGTTGTGCTGTTCTGTGTTACATATGGGAATAAACATTTGCTTATAATTATTACCATGTATCTGACTAGTTCCTGTTTCTATTACTTAGAACATCTTTAATCATCATAAAACAGGCTATACCAACATTTATTGAATATTGTTGGCCAGTCTATCAGATTTGTCCTGTATAGTGAGAGAAATGTGAACGATAGAAATGAAGAATAATCTAAAGTGTGATTTTCCCTTTTTGTCCCCTTTTTCCTGAACTGCATTGTCGTTCAGTGGGAATATGGTGACTCCTCTGAATATGTGAGTAAACCTGCTGTCAACCTCATGATTCAATGGGATTATAAACAACCTATGAGTGATATGAGACTGTTATAATTTAAATGTCAACTGCAGTACGCTTTTGTTTTTGTTTTATTTTCTTTATTTGAGAAAAATACTGTTACTGTTTAAGTTTGGCAATTGATCCGATTTATTTTGAGGCATATAAATAATAATATTAATCCAAGTTTTAGATGCATTTGGGGAAACTTAGTGTTTGTAAATGATTTTCTGTTGAATGGGATAAATTAGAGCTTTTAATTTCAAGAAGTTTTACCTAATGGTCAGTTTTGTTAAAATATGCATTATATTTTAACTATATTACATTTCTCCCAAGTCTGAGAAATTTTATTTTTTTGGTAAATGAAGAATTTCATGTTTTCCCCTCGGTCACTCAGGTTGTTTTTTTTTTTTCTGATTATATTGCCAAATATTTCAGTTTTTGGCCAAACTGAAATGTTCTTTACAGAACACAAATGATTGGCCATTTTTAGTTGACGAAACCTGTTGCTGTTTTTTTAGGAGGTTGTGCTCGTAGACCTAGAGGCAGACACTGGCTACTCTGTGTCAGTGGGGGCTTACACTGCCAAGGGTGATGGTGCTCGCAGCAAGCCAGTAACTGTCTGCACCGCACTCCCACGTAAGTCTGCTCACAAAAACATAGAACTAAAAAAAAATACACACAACTTATACACATCTATTATTGAGGATATTTAATATCGTTAAAAATCTTTAGAAGTCATTAAATCCTTCAGTTATGGATATGTCCATCTGTCACCTTGCTGTCATTAGGTGCAGTGTTGAATATATTACACGGTTTTGTTTGAGATTATAAATCATGGGCTTTGCAATTAGCATTTAATTGTCTTTTCGTCCTTCCTCTAGTGCCTGAGAAACCCAAACTGTTGGTCAGTGCAACTGAATCAGGTACTGCTCTGCTACAGTGGTCCCCACCTGCCAACCCACCCACCCCTCTCCTGGGGTACCGCCTTACCTTCGGGCGTGTTGATGTTCTCCCCTTTACGGTAGTTGAGTTCCCCACAAAGGAAACTCGTTACACTGCACAGGATATCCATAAGGGAGCTAACTACGTGTTCAGACTGTCTGCTCGTAACAAAATGGGCTACGGGGAAGAGACTGTAAAGGAGGTGACTACTCCAGAAGATGTTCCAGCTGGATACCCAGAGAATATTATTCTAGAAGAAGCCTCTGACACCTCCCTGCAGCTGACGTGGAAATCTGTACCGCTGATTGAACAAAATGGGAAAATTGTCAAGTACTCGGTGCTGTATAAGGATATAAACAGGAGAGGAAATGCATCAGAGGTTTTGGTGCCTGGTCCAGGGTCGAGTGTTTTGTTGGAGGGTCTGAGTGCCGATACTGTGTATGATGTCAGGGTGTGTGCGTTCACAGTTGTGGGTCCTGGGCCATACAGCCCTAGTGTCCAGTTTAGGACGCAGCGGCTGGACCAAGGTAGGATCACTTTCACAGTTTAATAGCCCATCATCATTACTCTTTCTTACAGCACATCTCAACAAAAATATTTTGTAAATTCCCACATGTGCACAGTCACGGGTACACAACATTTAGCGACTGCATCCTAAGTGTCCTTTGTCATTGTCTCGTCACTTTAGCCTTAGACCCAGTCTATTCCAAAAGCAAGGTAAGAGTCTTGGGTCTGGCAAAGTATTCCCATCCAATCAAGCTGTCGATCAGATCAATTAGCTAGCTTGAGTCTGGTACTAGAGAATGAAACACAGGTAAGATCGTATGTTTTCTTTGTGCAAAGAAAACAAAAACCTAGACAGCCCAAAGAAACATGTTTTATCTTTTTCTGTTTTGTAGTTTTTGCCACCAACTTCAGAGTAAAGGCAGCAATGAAAAACTCAGTTCTGCTCTCTTGGGAAATACGAGACAAGAACCCCACCCACCCATTCACTGTAAGTACTTTTTATAATGTCCCTAAATTGAAATGTATGAAACTATATAATAATGCCAATTCTCCAAACAAAGAATTGATTCTGCACAGAAGTTTGGTCCTGTGTGATTGTTTTCAAGTGTTCTGAAATTAGATTAAATTGGTAGAAGATGTCAGTTTGCATTAAATTTCAACAAAGACATTGATATAAAAATGTTTTTCATTTTAGAAATAAATGTTGCTACCTACATTTTCATTCTCAGATCCTGTATGGAAAGGGCCAGTCTGTGGAAGTAGATGGAAAACAAACTCAGAAGCTCATAACTGGCTTGGATCCGGACACACAGTACTCTTTTCTTCTCACCAACCGGGCCAACAGCGCCGGCGGTCTGCAGCACCGCGTCACTGCCATAACCGCCCCAGACATCCTGAAAACCAAGCCTGTTGTTGTGGGAAAGACCAACGCAGACGGCATGGTGACTGTGCAGCTGCCAACTGTGCAGACAACAGCTAAAGTCAGGTCAGTGATGACACACTGAACATGACAATGATGTGCAGGATTTAAGTTGTAACATTTGCCGAATTTGGGTTCATTCAGTTCTTAGAGTTGAATTGTTTTGTAAACTTTTTTCAGTTAATTTAACTTATTTCTCCATTTTTTGAAAATTTATTGCTGGAATATAAGGGGTATACCTAAGTTGCTAAGTACCTAAGAGCTTTATATCTAAAAACAAACCTAGGATCCAATCAGGAGCATTACAATGCATTCAAAGACTGTTTACAATTCCATTCCTGTTTACTTTTTCCTTAAAGCCATTCTTCTTCTTTTTTTATTTACCGTATATACGCGCGTATAAGTCGATTCGCATATAAGTCGGACCTCTTTCTCAGCAGAAAAATTGAGGAATTTAGCATTGACCCGCTTAGAAGTCGGTGTCAGAATCAGTTTGTGTCAGGAATATATATATATTTTTTTTTTACGCTGGTTCATATCGTCTAGTATCAGTAGCAGCTGCGCTTACAGGTGAAGCATCGGGCGTTTCCGCAGGTGAGGCTGTTCTGCAGCGTGAGGGAGGTGTGTCGCAGAAATTGATCACACCTGTCACTAAAGACGAGGGGAAATCAGTCACGTTACCAGGGTTTGACACTTTTTCTGTGGAGTCCACTCCCTCCTCTAGATTAGACACCAGAATGAAGTGGCGTCTGACACGTCTTCAGGTCCTTAGTTCATTCACCGTTTTTTTTTACCTTTTTTCAGAAACTGAACTGTTAAAGAATATTTTCCTTTATGTTAAACATCTGTAGGCCTGATTCCAGTTCATGTTGTGTTTCAGGGGTTACTATGTGGTTGTGGTGCCGCTGAAGAAACAAAGAGGAGGGAAGTTTCAGAATCCCTGGGATGAGCCGGATCAGATGAACCTGGATGAGGTGAGATTTGCCGTTCACTGAAGGTGACAAGAGTAGAATATCTAAATAATGATAACAGCATAACTTTATAATAAATCTGGTGCTGAAGGGAGTCAAGCTATGACCGGGCTCTGCCAGATATACAGTATGTGTAGCCCCACATGTCCACTGGGTGCTACACAAACATCTGGAATTTCTCTGTGTGAAAGTGTCTGAAAAAGGGAGGGGCATCAGATATAATATTTTAGGCTGATTTGAGGACGCACCAGCAAGTGTCTGCCTACCATGATTTGTCTTTAGCCAATCACAGTGGGAGAAAAGCCCAACACATCGTTACCATAAAAGATATACACAAAGTTCTTACCTTTGCTCATTTATCAACCAAGAAATCGTCTCTAGTCCTAAAACAGATTCAATAGCTGCTTTTATGTGTAAATCCACCTGCGCAGCCATGTTTGTTTTGCTTTACCGGCCCGGGCACTTGCTGCCAATCATACCTGAACACCCGCCCTAAAGCACGATGCTAACACATGATTGGTCCGAAATTTTTTGACCAAGGAAGAAGGTTTAGTTGGAGCAGTACAAGATGGATTTTTGTGGGTTTGGAAAACTCCAAATCTTTGTAAATGTAAATAATTCAAAGTCATATCAACACTTTCAGATTCTTTAAAATCTCATCTTTAGGTGCTCTCTGTATAGTTTTTATCTTTTCATGAGAAGGTAGACTAGCAGGCCCCCCATCACTTCCCTTATTCAAACACTGCCTTCACGTGCCATTTTCCATCTAATTCCACCTCTTTGCTTTTTCTAAGGATGTAATCACCTCATTACACTCTTCAGAAAGCACGTCGATGTGAGACTTTTTTATGCTCCCACTGTTGAAAATGGATAAATGCTGCAGTAACTCAGTTGATAAAGACAAATGTGCTGTAGTGAAAATGCTCTGTGCAGCCTATTGTTCCTTCAGTGATGAGGGCTTTTATGTGGGTTAAATTGTCAAAACTTCACACAGTGATTTTGTAATTACGTTTGCTGTATAAGAAGAATTCACTTCCTAGATTTCACATATTATACACTTTGTTTGAATGTTCTATCGTTCAACTGAAAATTACACCTAATTATTATTTCTGCCAGGGTAACTTTGTGCTTTTTGTATTCTATTTTTTCATCCATCTTTGATGGGTCTAAGTGTCTTCTGCTTCCCTCCATTTCAGCTCCTTAAAGAGATCAACAGGACCAGCATCAGCCGTGCACTTCGCATCCGAAGGCAGTCCAGCCAGTCAGATCCGAGGGCTTATGTCACAGCTCACTTTAAGACCCTCCCCTTAGAGTTCACGTTAGGTGATGGTCGAAACTATGGCGACTTCCGTAACCGTCCTCTCTTAGGCGGGCAGGAGTATGTCTTCTTTGTGCTGGCACTGCTTGACCTCTCTGAAAATGTAAGTACAGACACCCCATTAACATAGTGATTAAGATAGTGTTGCCTTATTTTAATGTTAAAACGCATAAAACCATGTTTGTTTTTGCAGACGATGTACTCCACAAGCCCGTATTCTGACCCGGTGACCTCATCAGATGTGGATCCTCAGCCGATCATTGACGAAGAGGAGGGGCTCTTGTGGGTTGTAGGTCCAGTGCTGGCAGTGATCTTCATCGTCTGCATCGTCATCGCCATCCTTCTCTTCAAAAGGTAAGGATTAGCTGATGGAGGGGAATTTTAAAGGAAAAGAATCTATATATCACTGAAACAGTCAGAGGACAGAATGAAGTTCACATTAGTTTTCTGGGATTTTGTTTTGGGGCTGAAATCCTTTACACGTTCTTACAAAATCCCTCAAAACACTTCTCAAAATACAGTGAGCAGCATTTACTTACATGAAAGATAGCATAAGATAACATTACCAGCAATTAGCATCATCCATGATAAGCATCCCGTCCTCCGGCTAGAGGTTTGTTAATGCACATAAATAATAGCTGTGACAGATGAAGCATAGCAGAGTAATTAACCTTGATGCTATTAATCTGATATTTATAGGAGGTGGAGTGTTACTTCTGGTGATCTCCAGCTATTAATGTCTCACTTGGCATTAAGTTCTACTTGGAGATGTTTCCAGTGTGTTATTAATTTGCCGTGTGCATGAGAGGGAAAGAGTTTTGTTTTAAATTTTTAGCGTTTGTTTCTACTGTTTATCTTTGTGTACAGAAGAGGTTTTATTTGCATGTTTAGCATGTTACAGAGTAGAAAACAATGAGTTCAGCATTGATGCTCTTTGATTGGACACTAATGTTATTCATCCTTGTCTGTTCTTTTATCCGCACGTCTCTTCGTCTGGATCCAGCAAACCCGACAGGTAAACAAGAGTTCTTTGTTACCGTTTCTTCTGGCCGACTGGAAAAATGTTCTTGAAAAACGTTTTCAGTGACCAGGAAAGCAGAGTTAGGATTGCATGCTTTAAATACAGGAGAACCCTGGAATAAACTTAAGTGCGTTTGGAAAAATTGTGCAGTTCAACCATTTTGACTTTTACTGAAAACAAAAATACAAAATGGGACTTTGAAGTTCTGACAGTGATAAAAGTAGAAACCCAGCTGCTTTATTCCACAAAGCAGCTGAAAACTGAAAAAACTAAAAGAGAAATTGTTATTCTGATTGACATCTAACTCTATTTAGCATTAGATATTAAGCAGTCTGGTCTATCTGAGCACCCACTGGCTTTTATCTGTCTCTGAGGGTTTATCGCTGGCCTTGTCATCACATATCAGGGCCAAGACTTGGCAGAGTTTAAGCTAATGACATTTTCAGTCTTTGTCAGATGAGGTTTAGAGATTGTTTATTTTTATTAAAACACCACTGGTCAATACAGAGGCAACAAACGGACACCAGGCAGCTCTGGGACGGTGGATTTGTGTTTATAGAGCTTAAGTTACTCAGTTCAAGCCCAAACTTTTACATGCCAGGTGTTTTTAAGTACATCACATTGAGGTAAAGTGTGTCTGTTATTTTAGGAAAAGAGCCGAGGCCGAAGGAAGGAAGGGCAGTTTTCCCTGCAGCAAAGCCATGTCCTCCCACCATCCCACCGACCCCGTGGAGCTGCGGAGGATCAACTTCCAGACTCCAGGTAGATTGGAGACCAAAAAAAAAACACACCCAGCCAACACACCATGTGCATATGATGTTAGTTGTGCTGATGAGGTTAACTGTGTTGTTTCCCTTTACAGTTTACCGTGTTTCAGTGTACCGCGGTTATCGACGTTTGTCAAGTTAGTTGTTTTTAGTCAGCTACAGATTTCTTTCTCTCTCTTCTCATCCATTTTCATTCTAACGCTCAACATCCATAAAAGAAGCCGCCTTAAATCAACAACCTCTCACCAACTACATTAAGATCTCAAGAAAATCATTTTTAATTTATAACTGCCTCTAACTTGGTCTTTTTGATTTTTTTTTTTTCTTTATCCTCACCAGCAGTGTTCATATCCTCCGAGGACATGTTTTTGTATCTCGGTAGCTTTTTGAACTCACACATTGTTCTCTCCAGTGTGTCTGGAGAGAAAATTGTTACTTAACAACAAAAGAGCTCCACTTCCATTTGCTTCCTGCGTTGACCATGGGCAGAACTCTAAACAACACCTCTTTAGAGAATTCCAGCTTTTAACATTTTCCTCCAAAAGAGTTCAGCTGCACAGTTTCAGTATCAGAACAGCCTTTTTTTTTTTTTTTCTGTGCTCTGCAGGCATGACCAGTCACCCACCCGTCCCCATTTCTGAGCTGGCAGATCACATTGAGCGCCTGAAGGCAAATGACAATCTCAAGTTCTCTCAAGAGTACGAGGTAAGAATCCTGATTATCTGCCCCTGACAATCTCAACTTAAGAAATTCCCTCTTTTTTTTTGGCATTTTTTTTTTTTTGCAGGCACTCGTGTTTATCAGCAAAATGTCATATTTCAATTTCTGTAGCTTCTGTTTTGACATCAGATTTTTTTGTTTTCATCCAAGATGTAATGCATTTTCCTCACTTTTACTGTCTCGTTATTATCTACGCACATGAAAATTTGAATTGCAAGCTCAGAGACAGTTTGCTTAGGGCCAGATGGTTATCAAACTCTCATGTCTACGCTGATGGAGACCAAGAAAATAGAAATCAAGAAGCTACCCTTCGAGAGCAAATCAAGAGATCAGGGAACAAATATCCTCTTTACATAAAAGAAAATGTCAATAATGGAAACAAGGATGTATTTGAACTTGGTGTGCTGAACTATGGCTATCAAAAACAAAAGATCAGCAGAAACATTTAAAAACACGTTAGCTTTTTTAGTAACGGGAGCTGGCATTACAATGAGCTCCGCAGAGAGCTGTTAAACGAGTAAAAATGTTTTCTTTAGCATACAAAATATAAAATCTTTGCCGACCAAAGGGCCTGTGGGTGAAGATGGAGACAAACTGCTCTAATTGGCTACCGCATAAGAGAGACAGATTGTGTGTGACAGATGTATAGGAGAAAACAAGGAGAGATTAAGCAAAAAGTGGGAAAACAAAACAAGGGTGCTTTACGGGAGAAAAGCGTTGGGAGAAAGGACAAGACTGTGATGGAGAGAGACTGTATGTGCGATTGTGGTTATCGTTGGAACCACTCCGTTGGGCCTCACATTCCCTCTGCATGACTGTGTGCTTTGTTCGGTTCTGAACCCTCAGTGAAGGAACAAGAGAAATGGATGGAAGGGAGATGGAGGGAAAGAGGCAGGCCAGAAATGATTGTGGTGCGATAATCAGACACACTCGATGTTGGCAGCGTAGAGAAAGCAGTCTTAAACCTACCCATACACATACATGCACTTATCCAGCACCACTCCTGTCCATTTTTCCCCACAAAACCATAATTATGTGTCGTAAAATATTCAAAATTGCTAAATTGCTCTGGCTCTCCTCTCTTTGTGCCTCTCCATTGACAGCCCTGTAATGACCTCATGTCTGCCTCTCCTAGCTAACAGCAATGGTTACACTGTAATTACCCTCTAGGAGCTTAATGGTCTGACACAACCATCCTCTTTCTACCAGTGGAAATTTATTGTGCTTTTATCATCTTTCTCTGGGAGATAGCCTCTCTGCTCAAAGTGGAAAGTCTTTCTTGAAACGGGATATCATAATACCCATGTTCCTGTCTGGTATCAGTAATGCAATGCTAATCTTTAATTTGTAGTTGGTTTTTAATAGTAGGTTGTAACTTCAGTGTTATTGGACTGTTTTTGTGAAGTAAAATTATTGGATTTGTTAACATCTTCCTTTTTTAAATATCAATTTCTGTTTTCAAAAAGTCAATTTTAATTAAATATTTAAATAAACCTAAGAAATAAAAAACCCTCAAGTACTAAATCTGTTGCTAATTAGACAGTTAGCTGTTTACTATTTGGGCCATGTGTCTAATACTATTTATCACAAGTCAACCCTAACAATAAAATGACTCAAGCTGAGACAGCTGATAATTCAGGGTCTCACAGAAGCTCATCAGACAACAAAGACAAATATCTCTTCCACTTTGTGATGTTGTCAGTGTCCTTATTTTTTTATGTTACTTTTTTTTTTTTTTTTACTGAGAAATATTCTCCTGCCAAATCAAAACGAGAGCTCACGTGGCAACCATAAAGACAGCAGAACAAACAGCACTGGTGAACACTTCAATCTGACAATGCACTGGAGAAACCTTGGAGTATAGAGTACAGATAATAATCATTGTTCTCTAAAACTATTCATTTGTACAGGAGTATAAGTGTAACTGAAGATTGGATTTTTAGTTTTTTTTTTTGTTTGTTTTTTAGCAAACATTTAGAAATTACAGCCAGTTTTATTAGGTTTTGAGGACTGACTCACTATCCAGAGACTAGGGCTGGGCGGTATTGCAAAATTTTGATATCACTGTTTTTTTCTAAATTATATTGGTTTTACGATACTTGACGGTACTTTTTATATAGCCAATGTTACCCACATCTTCTAATAAGTAAAGAATTACTGCATTAGATTGGCTTTAAATAGCCCATTTTACTGTCATATACACAGTACAATGTTGCACAGCCTCTTTAAAATCTGATTGCCAGTAGGGGGCAGTAATTAAGTTAAGTTGCTAGTATTACCACCGCCTGTTGTTTGGTCTACGTCCAACCTTTTGAAGCTGAAGAAATTCCATACTACAGATGTGGCTCCTCTTTCAATAAATTTTTCTGGGTCAGTAATCTGTGCGTCGCTGTTACAGCCCCCGCCAGCAGCCATTCTTTTAATTCAAAACTTTATTTTTCACGTGTGGTCTTAGCGTGTAGCACTGAAATCGGTCCCTGCAGAAAAAACGTTCCCACTGCCAACATTCTGGACGTTGTCTTGGCTATTCACCGGTATAGCAGCATGTGAAAAATTCATATCATAACCAAAATAAACACCGGTTTTCATTACAAACCGATATACCGCCCAGCCCTACCAGAGACCATTTGTATCTGAGCACTTTTTAGGCACAGAACAATGGTTTTAAATCCACTGATACTAAATGATGTTTTGAAACAGTATTTTTGGCTTATAGTGATGGGATTTCTTTATTACATCATACATTTTGTGGCCAGTTATCAGTATTAAACTTAATATGTTTGGACGTTCTGAAATCCACAAACTTTTAATGAACCCCTTTCCAACTTTGTGTTCTTTGCTCTGTCCCTTTTGTCTGTTGTAGTCCGTCGATCCCAGTCAGCAGTTCACATGGGAGAACTCCAACTTGGAGGTCAACAAACCAAAGAACCGCTATGCTAACGTCATTGCCTATGATCATTCGAGGGTTATACTCTCCAGCATTGAGGGTAAGATACACTTCGACTGTTTTTATCATCGTTGTGCTTGAGAATTATGATGTTTTACAGTTTATACTATCTTTTAGTTGTGCTAATAGTTTCTTTCTGAATTAGTGAACTTGGAATTATTATTTGACTTCAGTTAAGAGAAATAATGTAATTAGGTGTGCTGTTATGGGAATTGTGGTTAAGATTAAGAGTTGGGTGAATTAGGGAATCTAGTGAGGGCTGCAGCAAAGGTGGGTGGTAGAGATAAAAATATACTGGATCAGATTTAGTTACAAGAAAAATTGGTCTACACTGGAGCTCCTGATGGAGCGCTTAATGAAGTGAAGAGAGAGACAACGATCAATTAGAAATTACATTAACTAATGTTAGTTAATATGGCATTCGTGTTGACATCCCAAGACAGAATAATGAGAGAATAGCATGTTTATAGCTGGAGTTTTAAACCCTACTAAAAAAAAGAACCTTATGCTGAAGGATTGCTTGAATTTTTTTAACCTTTAGCCAAATTTTACAAGGTCGAATACAAACCAATACTATACTGTATATTCTGCTTCATGAAAATGAAGCAAGTCAATCATGAAAGTACTAAAGTAACAAATGGATATAAATTACAGATACAGTATGATGTGGATCCTGATCTCTCTTGATTCTCACCCCTGCTCACTTGGCCTCACACACTGACATCCTGGCATAGCGTCTGTCAGAGCCAGAGGCTGCTGCTGTGGTACTGAAGCAGCTGTGTACACAGAGACAGCCGCTATCAGCTATCAATCTCACACGGTTCAGGCTTCAGCGTCCCATCTAGATCTCCATTAAATCTCTAGCTACATTATCCATGTGCCTGAAATGTATTTCGTTATAGATAGGATGGTGATTTCTGGTCTTCTCACCTGTAACCAGAGCCAAAAAGTTTTTTCATTTGGTCTCACTAAGCTTTTAGACAACCGTCACAGACACAACTACTCAGCATGATGAAGCAATTAAATCACAAGACTCCCGAACACCAACTGCATTCAATGTGACTTTATATGATATGCTAGAGAAAATAGGTCATGTGCTTTTTAGGTGCATTACGCCTACTTTTTCCTCAATTGTTTTTACAACTTGTAGAATGGGGCTGCAGAGTAGTGTAGTAACAGAGCCATTCCCTTGCCACAGGAAGGTGGCAGGTTCAACGCCTGCTTGGGTTCTTTCTGCATGATATGCTTGTTCTCCCTCGTGCAAGTGTGGGTTTCCTCTGGAAACGGTATTCTCATCTCACAGTGTCATGTATGTTAGGTCTACGAGTGATTCTAAATTGTTCCTTCTTGTGAATGCATGGCCATGTGGTTGACCTGTCCATATTTTACGTCAATGGTATAGACAACTGATTGTGATGGAGGCCTTGGAAAATATAATACATTCTGTAATGACTCTCCAAACACACAATACCTTATAATATTATAGATGTGTATTGTAAATGACACAACCTGTCTCTTTATTATATAAAACTCTTTACATTTATGTCATTTCAGGATTCTAACAAATGTCTACCCTAATGTGGAACCACATTATTCAGCTGAATTAGTCCCACTCAGTTTAGGATCTGAGTTATAACAATAACAAGTTATTTAGACTATTCTTTCAAATATTCATGGTGCTCCAGTTTCACTGCATTAGGTCTTTTTTAATGACCGAAAATGAGAGGGAATGAAGAAAAAAATTGTCTTGACTTCTGTTTTCATTGTGCGTTTTGAAGCACACTCACCCACCTCAGCTGGGAAAGACCTGAGGCAAAGAAAGCGGCTGCTCCGATGTGCAGAAAGGGAGGCAGTGGGAGGCCAAGCCCAAACAGATGAGCCTTATCTGGGCAGAGCATGTGTGAGAAGCCCTTCCACCCCCGCCTGTCCTGCAGCACTGGCTGTCTGTCGGTCTTTCAGCTTGGAAAACATAGTCATGAGCATGTCCAAAAACACAATAATACCACACTCGTTGACTCACAGGCAGGCACACACAAACGCCATGCTGTAAATATGAAACAGAATAGATATGCACTTCTCTGCTCCCAGTTTCCTTCATATACTCATGAACGCACACACACGCACAGGCTACCAAGCCAGTACAGCCACCAACAAAACTGGGATTGTGTGTGTGTGCGTGTTTGTTTTATCTATGTGGTGCTTCTGTTGCATTCCCTTGCAAAGAAGTTGAAGCACATCAAAGTACTGAGGCGAGCTGTCTTTTAAAGACTGTGGTTGATAAACATATGTTTGAAGCTAGTCGTACTGTCGGTCCCCATCCCATTGAAACTAAGTTGTGTAAAAAGCCTCACACTTCTTTTCTTTCAAAAGGCATGGTGTGTTTCTGTGGCGAGCGTGTGATGTTGGATCCGGGGTTTTACAGCTGCATGGGTCTGAGTCACGCTCATAATATAAGCTGCCTCAAGAGAATCAGCTGCTATAGTTTCTCTCTTCGTGGATTCTTGCGTTCGCCTATTGATTTCTGTCTTTTAAAATTGAAACTCTTATCACAAGACTCAAAAGGAATTTTCATATCCCACCTCAGCAGAATGGGGTCACAGTTCAATGTTCAAATGCATTTTGCTGGTTTTGGTGTGTGTGTTTGAGCTGTGACTCAGTGATTTTTAGGATTATGGTATTAGACCCTAGATGAGCAGGCCTGATCCTAAATCAAACTCACACAGACGGTCTCCCACATCACACTCTTCACACACAATCCCCTCCAGGACAGCCAGTGTCAGCCAAGCCTTCAGCAGCGAGGGCCTTACAGTCACATTGCCATTGTAAGCGACACATCCAGAGTAGATTCCGATTAGGCCCGCGATCATCTTAGCATGTATTATAAAACAAGACGATGGAACAATCCAGCACCAGAGGACACTGTGAAAACATTAATCTCCCAACCGTGACCTCAGATGATTTTCAGCCTTTATTACGTTGACGTAAACCTTCTGTCAAAGCAGTAGAATTTCAATAATCCTTTCCCATTTATCTCACTGCAACACAACAAAAAATTACGTTCACAGGGTGGAAAATTGTTTTGCTCAAATCATTTTCGAACCAGCTACATTATTTTCCCTTTTTTTTTCTCTCTCACACTACGCAGGAGTCCCTGGAAGTGACTACATCAACGCAAACTATATTGATGGCTATCGCCGTCAGAATGCTTATATAGCCACTCAGGGTCCTCTTCCTGAGACTTTTGGGGATTTCTGGAGGATGGTCTGGGAACAGCACACGTCCAATGTCATCATGATGACCAAGCTGGAGGAGAAGTCCCGGGTAAGACAGTACTTGAGTAGAAAACAGAAAAGGACATAGTAGGAAAATTGAAGAAAGAAAGATTCAAGAAGAAAAAGCAGGAAAACAAAATTTAGTAGAAGACTAAAAGCAAAATCATTATAGGGACAGTAGAAAAGGTCAGCACATGCCTCAACACAAATGCACATAAAGAAAGCATGAGATAAATGGTATACTGTACGTTCTCAGACTGGAGTGATAAATGGCAGCATTAGGAGCTAGTTGGGTCAAATTGTGTTAGTCTAGTGGGCAACAATAAAAAAAAAACTGTGTAAGCTTTTAGAGCTTTTATTGTGGAGGATTTCAGATGTTTATGAAATGAGCAGAGGGGTTAAAAAAAAAATCATGAACTGATAATTGCGCTGTGAATTATTTAATTAAAGCACATTAAAAAAAGAATGGAACCTTTACAGAAGAATAAACCTAAAGCGCTACGGGGCTGCATGCAGTAGATCATAATAGAATAGAGGAGAATGGAGTCTATTGGCGAGCAAGGCCAAAGGGGATCACAGACGCAGCTAAACTGGGGTCAGTAATGAATTAGAAAGTCATTTGGTTTCAAGGCATTTTGCTGTTAACTGAATGTGCGCTTGCTTGAGTAAAAATCCAGTGTAATGAGAATGTCATGTAAGACTGAAATGAACAAGAATGGCCTGAGGTGTGAATCATGATTAAGTGCTAACCGATTATGTCCAAAATCCTTTTCAGAGAATGATCCTTTCTTCCCATCTATGCTTCCTTTTTTTCCTATTAACTTGTGTCTTGTGTTAAAAACTCTGTTCCCTTTTGAGCCTTTTTCCAACCGTCTCTGTTGTGTCTCTCTGACCCTCAGATGCCCTCTTATTTCTTCTCTAAGGCAAGATCTCTCTTTCACTCCTTTTCTAATCCCTTTATAAATGCAACCCTACCTCACATGATCCCCCCCCCCCCTTTTACCTTATTATCCTCTGTTCCGTTTTTTTTATTTCTCCCCTTCTTTGTGAGCAACAGACATTATATTGAATGAGAGTGCACTTGTTTTCAGCTTACCAAAGGGCATCCATTGTTAAATTGGTCTGAAATGGGTTTTTATGTAAACACTGCAGTTTACAGGCAATACATATTGGTATTTGAATAGTTGCATCATATTTAATTTCCCTGCCTTGTCTGTAGCTACTGAAGCTAGAATTAAGCAATGGCAGCTTTTGAGCATAACAAGTATTTTCCTTTCGTGCCCTCTGCAGTACCTCTATTGACTGTTAGCGCGAGCGAGTAGTGAGCTGTTCATTTGAGAAATTAATTTGATCCCATTTAACACCTCTCAACATTATACCATTATGTGTTTACCCATTAACAACACAGATGATCACAGATGGTCCCACTGTGGGATCCTTGCCAGGATCTTTCCTTTTAGCACAAATCAAACCGCAGTCACGCTGTTGGCCCATAAATCAGTGGTTAATACAGTCTTCACACCAGGGTTTTTCTTTTACAATCCTCTGTAGTCTCTGGCAGTGAGCAGCCCCCCTACGTGGACAGCCATTTCTGTCCCCGCAGTGTCTCAAGGTCTAGTGGGAAAACAACCGTTGGAAAAGCTGTAATTACAGCCTGAATGTCCCGGGCCAAACTGCATAATCCCCAGTCTGGAGCAGTGGAATGCAGAGCAAGCTGAGCTGAGCTCCATGCAGTCTTTGATGTGAGGGCTGGAGGGATCAGCACATAACATTTGGTTTGGCCTGGTTCTGCCAAGGCCCTGCTCTCCTCTTTTTTTTTTTTCCTCTGGGATTTTTGTTCTCCCTTCTTTGTGGTTTTTGATGCAGAGCTGGTGGACTACAAATATGATCGTCCATATCAGGGAATTCTAGGTATTTTGGTGCTCATGAATGCTGGGATTTAGTGTTCTGTAACAGCTGTATTAGCATCTATAAGACTGAAATGCAGCGCTTAAAGTTTGATCTTTAGGCTCTATAAAACAGTGACATCTATAAATTTGCAGAATTAAAAGTTGTCAAGTTTGAAGTTTATTTTTATTTCTCTTGCTGTCTGTTTTAACTCAACACACTCACTAAAACCCTGGTTTCACACACTCAACTGATGCATATTTATTTTGAAGACATCACTGTCGAACGTTTTCACAGTCTTTCACTGATCTATTTCATCACTCCCTTCTTTTTTACCCCTTTTTTATATGTGCACCTGCACCCTCCTCGGCTCTTTTCTACTTTTCTTTCACAGACATGTGCACACGCATATCCAGACTAGTCTGCATCTATCACAGCTCCTCCTCTTTTCAATTGCAGGTGAAGTGTGATCAGTACTGGCCAGCGCGTGGCACAGAGACTTACGGCCTCATACAGGTCACTCTGCTGGATACAGTGGAGCTGGCCACCTACTCTATGCGGACCTTCGCTCTTTACAAGGTAACATTTGTGATGAAGCGGAATGAGGTTGAGTCTGTCAGCAACTTTCAGAGTGATGGTGGAGCCAGTTATTACCCATGTGGGGCCTGTAACAACCTTAAAATGTTCCAGTAAAGATCATTTTTATTGAAAGTACCTGCAAATATATTGGTTCAGGATAAAAACGTCAGTGTTTTAAAGCCCTGGATCGTGTATGTGAGATTTCAGCAGAGTGAACTCGATGTGAAATGCATCATACGGTCAAGTGACTTTTATTGCCATTTCATATTGTATTTATTACACCAGAAGTGGCCATTTTAAGATCACTTGTGATTGGACCCTTTAAGATAATTATTTTCCAGGTATTGACTGTTTACTCTGCTTCATATTTAAATATGTTTGTTTTTTTATGCTTAAAAACACGATTTCAGCCCGACGACTCTAATGCATAGACTCTAGTTTTAAAAATATAAATTGGCAGCACCTGTAAACTTATGGCTTAATTTTGCAAGTAGGTGGAGACGTGCTGTCTAGTTATTTAGTTACTTAATATGTTAACAAAATAACAAAATAAAAGTAGATGTGGCAGTAACACAAGGTGCTTACAAAGATACTGGAGACATGGAGGCAAGCAAGGGGTGGTAGACTGTGAGGCTCTGACAACTTATTGAGAATGAAGTGAGCACTTATACAAGGATGGATGATTACTGAGAGGGAACAGCTGAGAGGAAAGAGGCATGTGGACTAACCAGGCTGCAGGTGAGGGCAAACCAAAAGGTGCAACCAGAGGAACAACAGATATGGACACATGGAAACAGAAATGACTAAAAATCAAATTCTAAAAGCAGAAAACAATGTCACAAATAAATCACGAGGAGGAAAGTCCTAAACAGGAATATTAGAGGAAAGGAACACCAAGGAGGAAGGACTGAGTAAATACTAATACACTAATGCAAAAGCATGGAACATCTGCAGAGTAATAATAAAAATACAAAAAGTCAAAGGTAAAAAATAAACAAATCAACAACCAGACCTATAAGAGTAAAGCAAGAACCAAAAAAAGAGACACAGGAAAACACAAAATCCTCCAAAATAAAATCACAGAAAAGTCCTAGAAAAACGTCACTCCTGTCATTTAAATATTGCTCATTTTAACAGGTCTGAAAACAAATGTTAGCATTTTCTTACATCACATTGTTTTTGAACCATGTTGGATAAAGTTATAGTTAATTTGGCTTTTACAAAGGTGGGTCTTCGTGGGCATCAAGCATTCTCAAGAAGAGTTCTATAAGTGTCAATATATTGTATAAAGATGGTTAAAGAGGCTGTTCCATTAAACAAAAAGGTTTCTGTTGAATATTTTAGCTCCACAGGTGTTCTTACCTTCATAGTGGGTGTGAAAACAGGTCAACAACTTCTCTTTCAGTTTTAATCTGTCAAACTACGCAGGTGGTGATAACATCCGAGTTCGAACGCATCGTTCATATTCATTATTCAAATTTGCTGGACTCTGATTCAGAGCAAGGTATACTGTTTTCTGCCCCGCTGGGCATGGCAACATCAGATGTTCTCTCTTCCTGTTTGCTACGTCTTATGCTAACAGCTTTTAGCCAGCAGCATGCTAGGCGTGGTTTCAACTGCGGGAGCTGATGAATACTAACGAACAAAGGAGTTGTGATGAAACAGATACAGGCCGTTCAGATTCGGGAGAACTCGGGTGTTATCGCCACCTGCGTAGTTTGAGAGATTAAAACTGAAAGAGAAGTTGTTGACCTGTTTTCACACCCACTATGAAGGTAAGAACACCTGAGGAGCTAAAATATTCAACAGAAACCTCAGAAAAATTGTTTTTAATGGAAGGGTCTCTTTAAAGACGGCAGTATTACAGCCTGTTCTGACACAATATTCACAAATAAGATTAACTTTATTACAAATGCAAAAATGTTACAAACATCTGTACAGTGCACGGGGCTTGAGCAGGATTACAAAATTACATAACCGAGTCAAAATCTGACTCTGTCCTGAAAGAGTCCTGCCCAAGAGGCAGTTTGTTTAAGGTTTAGTCACGTTTTCTTACCCAGCTGTTTCAAGCAAAACCTTCCCTTTAATTTTCAATCACAATAATCTGTTTTGAACTTGTTTTTCTGTATTTTCAGTAAGCAAAACACAGTTTTCTTTCTTTTTTTTTAACACCTCTTCTGTGCATCCAGAGCGGCTCCAACGAGAAGCGTGAGATTCGTCACTTCCAGTTTACAGCCTGGCCGGACCACGGTGTACCTGAACATCCCACCCCGTTCCTGGCCTTCCTTCGTCGTGTCAAGTCATGCAACCCTCCTGATGCAGGACCCATGATCGTCCACTGCAGGTGTGTCTGTGTTCCGATACAGTGCATTGTCATCAGCAATGGAGCAATAAAATTTTTTACAAAGATCCAGTGAAAAAAATCGAATCTAATCCTGAAAACGCTGGTGGGTCATTTGGGTCTGGACATTACTAAAAAGTACCTGTCATTATGTAAACCCCAAACCACCATTCCTGGCTTAGATACCCAAATTCCTTTTCTAACAACTACCATAATCTCAAAGGTTAGCCATGATAATCTTTAATGGCTGACAATTTACTGTTTAAGCTGCTGGAGAATCAGAGTTCATAAGTTTATGTGAAAATTAGCTGCTGGAAGCTTGTGCTTTGGATTGGGGAAGTTTCTGGAAACATGTTATTACCAGTTTGGCAGAATGTTAAGCTTAAAAACTGAAGGGGGGGGGTGCTGTTTGCTTATACCAGCAAGAGAATGAAAACAGGAGAGTCGAGTGGAGTCAATAGGAAGCAAAATCTTTTAGGAAGAAGAATTAGTGAGGCATAAATGTGCAGGATGACGGAGATGCTAAGAGAAGGAAGATTGAGAGAACGTTCTAATGGGTGGATGGACTTTAGAGGAAGAGACGTGTGCAGAAAGGGAGAGAAGGTGAGGTCAAATCTGGGACACGGTGAATGAAAAAGATGAATGAAAGAACAGAAAAGGTGGGAAGAAAATGGGGGTCTAAAAAGGCGATGCTGCGGAGCGTGTTCTGGACGGGTACTTAGAGAGAAGATAAAGAGGCAGAGAGATGAGGGCAGTGGGCTGGCAGGAGAGGAGCTCTTCCTAATCTTCTGTCACAGTCAGATGGAGTATCCAACAGGATTATCAGTCAAATTTAATTATCTCGGCAAAACTCCATCATAATGTTCCTTAACACATCAACGAGTCAAACAATGGACCCGATCTCATTCCACCTGAGCAACACACACTCACATACATTCTCAGGGTCATATTAAACCACATGAAGAGCTTTTTTATTCACTTGCACAGACTTGCTTGGTCAGGTCGTCTCACCATTTAGTTACCAGCACAGCAGAAATATGAAGTGTTTGGGTGAGCAGCTAAATGTCTAATCTTTCTGGATTGTATGTCAGTTGGGGTGATATCATCCCATACAAGTGAGACAGTGGTGCTGACTCATCGCTGATTTTAATTTTCATATCTTTTGTTGGAAAAATTGCTGGCTGGCATCTTTGCCACTCTTACTTGTAAGGTAGAGCACCGCGGTGCCGGATTTGCACCCGCCTGTAGAAAAGATTCTGCAGCACACACTCAGGAAAATACTTCTAAGTTACATCCATCAGCGATCCGTCTGTTAAACTTCTTAAGTTTGCAGAAGATACAACAGCCATCTGCCTCATCAGGGATGGAGACGAGTCTGCTTACAGACAGGAAGTGGAACAGCTGGTCCTCGGGTGCAGCCAGAACCATCTAGAGTGCTACAGTCTAAAAACTGTGGAGATAGTTGTGGATTTCAGGAGGAGCCTCTACCGCATTATCATTATCATACAGAGCTGTATAGTGACTATGGAGAACACATTCAGGTTTCTGGGGACCACCATCACCCAGGACCTGAAATGGATGGCCAACATAGACGCAGTCATTGAGATGGTCCAACAAAAGTTAAACTTCCTGCAGCAGCTCAACAAGTTTTAACCTGCTACAGGAGCTGCTGGTGAACTTCTACAGAGCCATCATTGAGTCCGTTCTCTGCTGGTCCATCCCAGTCTGAGACTGCAGAGAGAATCACTGGTGCTGATCTGCCCTCCATCCAGGACCTAGTACTCCTCCATCCAGGACCTAGTACTCCTCCATCCAGGACCTGTACTCCTCCATCCAGGATCTGTACTCCTCCATCCAGGACCTGTACTCCTCCATCCAGGACCTGGACTCCTCCATCCAGGATCTGTACTCCTCCATCCAGGACCTGTACTCCTCCATCCAGGACCTAGTACTCCTCCATCCAGGACCTAGTACTCCTCCATCCAGGACCTGGACTCCTCCAGAGTGAGGAAAAGGTCAGGCAGCATCAGCAGGGACCTTCTAACTCAGGATCTCACCCCCTCCGGTCGGCACTACAAATCTCTGTACATCAAAACCACATAGACACAAACCAGTTTTCCCCTCAGACCGTCACCATGTTGAATAAATACCCGTAATGAAGAAATAACTTCTTCCTTTATAGAGGTATTATATTGTTTCTGTACTAGCTGACTTTAAATTACCAATAAGACAATATGGTGGACAACTGCTGCTAATGTATCTCATGTGTGTTCTATGTCTAACACTGTCTACTTATCTCTGTACATGTCTGTCTGTAAGAAAAGTGAACCTGAATTAAATTCCTTGTGCGTAACATACTTGGATGAATAAACCTGATTCTGTTAGGAGAATATGACACCACCATCTGTGACTGCAGCTGTTTCTCTGTCTTGTTGATGGTTTAGTGCTGGAGTGGGCCGAACGGGCTGCTTCATTGTGATTGACGCCATGACAGAACGCATCAAGCATGAGAAAACCATCGACATCTATGGTCACGTCACGCTGATGCGCTCCCAGAGGAACTACATGGTCCAGACGGAGGACCAGTACATCTTCATTCATGATGCTCTTCTGGAGGCAGTGACCTGCGGGAACACTGAGGTCCCTGCCAGGAACCTGTACTCCTACATCCAGAGGCTGACGCAGATTGAGCCAGGAGAAAACGTCACTGGCATGGAGCTGGAGTTCAAGGTAAGGACTGTTCACTGTGTCCACAAAGCCTGTAAGAGTCCTGATCCTCAAGGGCTTGCCTGCATGTTTTACATGTTCTTCTGCTCCATCAGATCTGATTTGAATCAATGGGTGATTAACAGGCTTCTGCAGGAACTGGAAAAGTTGTGGACAGATTTATGGTTTGGAAAATGAAGCTAGTCACAGCTGCTTAAAGTCTGAGAAAAGTTCTGATGCTGCTTGATATTTCTCGTGGTTTGTCTTTTGAATGCATTAAATCTGCTGTGGGTGGGGCTTTCTCGCTAAATAATAACACGCTGACAATTTGAGCTTAGATCAAAGTTATTCCTTTGGGTGTGTAGATAAAAAATTCACCATGAAATAGAAATAGAGGTACAAGACAAGACCTTTTTTATACCTATAGGTACATTTTTTTAAATGTTCCCTAAAAAGTACAATATTGGTCTTTAAAGGGACAAAAATGTCCCTTTAAGGGTTCAAACTGATTTAAAGTACAAGTTTGTACCATTTCAACTTACTACACCTGCAAGCCTGGTTAATATCCATTTAATTAAGTTTCATCCATTAATATTATATTTTAAATGTTGTTTTTAGACGTCAAAAAGTTGCATAAATTTACTGTTTTACTGGAACAACTTCATACAGTATAAAATGGACCTGGACTACAGGGAACAGGAAGGCCTCTCAACAGGAACACCCCCATCAACAAGAATGTGTACCCTTATAGGTACCCCTGTTTCTGAGAGTGTGTGAACTTGGCTTTACGGAAGGTTTTATCTCATCTAGGTTTAATACAAAATGGGGTTTTGCTTGTTTTTAAAGGAGAACGCCCGTTTTTTGCAATTGGGGTCTTATTTATTCTGTGAGATGTGTTTTACTCGTCATCAGTGGTACTTTTTTGCGATTCGGATTCGCCTCGGAGATTTTTGATTCACACGGCAAACACTTAAACGTCAATAAACGAGAGTCGGTTGGGCCTGCGTTCGCCGACCCTAAATCGGTTTAAAATCAGTTCAAATCTGTTATTTTTTTAATCTGGCCATTTAGATACTCTATTGTTTATTCCGTTCCAGTGCCATCCTGAATCCTGCGCTCATAGAAATGATATTTTTTACAGTGACGGGAGAGTGATGTCATCTCTCCGTGCTCACTCACGTATTACCTGTAAGGAAGTTGTTTGAAACTGCTACTCCTTAGCTATTCGTAGCAACACACAAATCGGAACTCTTGTTTTCAGTGTAGAAAAAATGGGTCGATTTTGCGCATATCCTGGGTGCAACAGCAAAATGAGGAATGAAATAAAAAAAATAACGGATTTGAACTGATTTTAAACCGATTTAGGGTCGGCGAACACAGGCCCAACTGATTCTCGTTTATTGGCTCGTTTAGGTGTTTGCCGTGTGAATCAAAAATCTCAGAGACGAATCCGAATCGCAAAAAAGTACCACTGATGACGAGTAAAACACATCTCACAGAATAAATAAGGCCCCAATTGCAAAAAACGGGCGTTCTCCTTTAAAGTAGAAGGATTTTGTTGGGCTTTTCAAAAAGCATTGCAGTTTTAAATCTTGACTAGACAGGGCTTGACTAGAGCACTCAGACTCTATGGAGGAGTTTTTAAGACTTCTAAAGCTGGTGAGAAATCATAGTGAGAAACGCCACATCAACATAAAACTTTGATTTCTTCTTATTTTATTTACTTTTCCCCACCGAGATTTCTGCAGATGCAATTGGTTTGGGTTTTGCGGGGTATAGAGCGAAAGCAGGTGGCTTAGAATTTTCCTGGAATAGTTTGTGTCTGCTCAGTCGCTCAGAGGGTAAAGTCAACACAAAGCAGCTCCTTGCGATCTCATTCATCCTACGCCCCAGCATTCCTCTCTTAAGAGCAGCTCTCTCCTCCAAACGACAGCAAATCCGGCGCTCGCTGGTCTTTTTTCAACCGTGTGTAAATGTTAAACGTATGCCAGGGTTGTCCCAGTCCCAGAGTCTCAGCTGAGTCAAGTACAAATAGGACATCGCAGTCCGCTGTCTGAATATTCCATCTTCATCAAGTAAAACACGCAAAGTGTGGGGAATTTTTCATAGATGACTTCAAGCTGGACATGTGTGTGAGAAAATCAACAAATGTGGTTATTCAGCTCCACATTTAAGACATCGTGTTTTTCTTTCCCTTCTCGTTAAGTTCAAAATAAGCATCATTTGTTGATAATTCAGTACGAACTCAGTACAAACGATAAGAAGAGTTTAAGTTGTTGATGCTGGAACGTGAGTTCACGGTACCCAGATGACTGTGAACTTGTGGTCGGTGGGATTTTCCAACTTAGTTTGCCTGTAAAAAAAAAAAAAAAAGATTGAGACTCGGTTCATCAGACCCTTTTGTTTCCCCACCGTCTGCGGTCTCTCTGAATACTCTCTGTTCTGTCTTTCATTTTACTCCAAGTCATCCAACGGTGGAGTGTGAGGGAGTCTTTATCTGTTCATGTCTGCCTGTCTAAATATACATGTGAACATGGTTTTTATTGTTATTAATATTATTATTATCATACTAGTGGTAGTATTGTTATTATTATTTCTGTTTTGAGGATGGGGGTGTGTTTTATTGTAGTTTTTTGCGGCTGCAGGATCAAGTGTGGTTCACATATGTGAGTTGAGACAGTGTGGGGCCTGGTGGTTTCCTGCGCCCCTACTCCTAATTTTCTCCTTCCCTTATTCATCTTACTATATTACTATTTCCATTTTGCACCGCGGCTCCGACCCCTCCAAGTTGCCCCTGCTTTGTTTATTTAATTTAAGATGTCTGACTTAATATCCTAAGGCTAGCTTAGTTTAGCAGATCTTCACTCGTCCAGCCTGACAGAGTCAGACCAGACCAAGCAGGATTTTCTCTCACTAGTTCTCTGAAAGAAATAAGAACCATAATAATAATAATAATAATCATATATTATGATTATTATTTGTTAGAATGTTGTTATACTGCAGTATTAATGTATATGTTTCTCCTTCAGCGTCTGGCCAGTGCCAAGGCTCACACATCACGCTTTGTGAGTGCCAATCTGCCGTGCAACAAGTTCAAGAACCGACTGGTGAACATCATGCCCTATGAAACAACACGAGTGTGTCTGCAGCCAATCAGAGGAGTCGAAGGATCTGACTACATCAATGCCAGCTTCATTGATGGATACAGGTTAAAACTGATTAGTGGTGTTTACTTGTTACTAGAGATGTCCCGATCAAGTTTTTTTGCCCTCGAGTCCGAGTCTGAGTCATTTGATTTTGAGTATCTGAAGATACCGAGTCCCGATCCGATTTTACATTAAAAATAAAAGGATAATAAAAGGAGCAAATAAACAAATCCAGGATGTTCCTTGTTTTGTATTTAATTCACCCCATTTTATTATTTAGCTGCAGGGACAGGACAGCCAGCAGTCCTAGGACTGGGACAGCCACCCCAACACGTCCTGAGGTTTCCCCTGGGCTTCTTCACAGTGGGGAGTCATGAAGTTGTTACTTGTGTGTAAAAACAAACATGACGAGAGCGCATTTCTGTACCGTGAGCACGCAAACAGTCCGAACACACACACACAAACAGGTGGAAAGACGATACGTTATTAAATAAAATAAAACGTTATGTGATTAAATAAGCAGATCAGAACGGCAGACACTGAAGAAAGAGTAACATGATCATGGTTTGTCTTCTGCATGCAGTAAGTGATCACCTCCACTCCATGAACCAGTATAAAATAATATTATAGGGATTTAATATGACTATAAACTAGCACCGGCTAACGTGGCTAGCAAATCTAGTGGAGCTAATGTGGCAACATTCTCAACACAACATCCACCGAGCCAATTAAAATAGCTTACCTCGAAGAAAACATATGCATCAAGGCTTTTATAAGTCCTCATCTTCTCCACTGTTGAGTAGACTAGAGGACTGTTGATAAGATATTCACATTCACATTTTCACATATATAGAAAGGAAACGCGTCCCCTCTTAAAATGGTGGCTGCGGGTTTGCAAGGGAAAGTGTCCTGGATACTGACATCACACGAAAAGGTGTGTAGGTGCGTTAAAAACGAATAAAAATATATATATACTGTATGTTCGAGTCCTGATTGAGTCTGAAACTACATGATCGGGCCCGATTTCTGCTCACGCGATCAGATCTGGACATCCCTACTTGTTATTGATCTATCTGATGAAGATATTAATAGTAATTGTGTTTTTGTGCTTGCAGGCAGCAGCGGGCGTATATAGCAACTCAAGGGCCGCTGGCCGAGACCACAGAGGACTACTGGAGAATGCTGTGGGAACACAACTCCACTATAGTCGTCATGCTAACAAAGCTGAGGGAAATGGGACGGGTACGATCTACACACACACGCACACACACACACACACACACACACACACACACACACACACACACAGGGAATTTGCAGCAAGCTGACATGAGCTTTTAAGTGTTTTGTGTATATTACCTGATTTCTTGACGCAGATATTTTTAAAATAGAAGTTTCACTTTATCAAACAATTGAGACCATGTCAGTTGAAATGTATCAGCCATCTAATTATAGTTGTATTTTATAGTCATAAGCATTACTCTGGACCAGGAGGGAATGTTTTCACTAGGTTTGTTAGTTTGTCTGTCTGTTAACAAGATAACTCAAAAAAGTTCTGGATGGATTCTGATGACATTTCCAGGAAAGGTCAGAAATGGCTCAAAGAAGAAATCATTAGATTTTGGGTGGGATCCAGATCATCATCTGGATACAGGAATGTTTTATGGATTCTTCATCATTGTGAGATACAGCTGTTTTTAACACATCTGCATGTAACTCCACAATAAATGGTAAGAAAAAAGTATGTTCTACATGATACCAAGGATTGATCTGGATTGTTATAGAATTCCAGATACTATGATCCAGAAAAAAATTGAAACTTTTGGACTTTTTTTTATCACTACAAGAGAGCAAATGATGTTATAAACCTGCAACAAATAGTCGAGACTCTGTGGAATCAGAAGGTTGTAACAAATTTGATGTTCCTTCAAAAGTTCTGGAGCTCGATCCAGAAGAAAACCACCGTCACTGAAAAAGGGATTTTCATGAATAACTACTGAACTAATAAAAGAATCAATGTGAATCCAGTTACTGAAGGTGTTTTCATGTTCAGGGAATCTGATAATGTCGATTCAACAAAGGTGAGATAATTATTTTTGGTGTAAATCGCAATATGGAGGAACAGAGGTGCTTGATGGAGGTCTGAGCTCGACGAGTGATTTAAAGGTGGTATATGTAAACAGGTAAACAAACGAGAGTCGTGGGTTTGGAACCACAAGACAATTCGAAGAACCAACCAAGTGACAGTGACAAACAAGGGTTTAACCAACATGACAGACAGGTGTGGGGAGTGAATGTGATAAGGGAGTGAACAGGTGCAGGACATAAACTACTAACTGACAAGATAAGGTGAGGACCACTAAAGACCACTAAAACAGAACCTAGACACAGACAGACAGGAGACACAGAATGAAACAAAATATGACTTGTTAGGCAGAATAATAACTGATTATTATGATATACAGTAAGTATGTTATCAGCATCACTGACTTCCTTCAACATGAAACATTCCCTTAGTTTGAAATCAGTTTGATATCATTAGTTTAGTTCAGGAAAACAAGCGGTACTTCTGCATTCCAGTCCCGTCCTGAACATTTCATCCATATCCATCCTAAACATTCTGAGTCCTTCGGTTTCAAAGATCGACAAATAAATAAAGTAACAAACAGCAAAACAAACATGAGCTCCTTGGTGAAGGTAATAACTCCTGCTGCACAAGATATAAAGGATTTTTCATGATGAAGTTTCCTAAAATCGTGTCTCTTAAAATGTAAAATCCTTTGAACATGAGTAGAAGTTCTAATTAGTTTTTCTGTCTACAGGAGAAGTGTCACCAGTACTGGCCCGCAGAGCGCTCAGCCAGGTACCAGTACTTTGTGGTGGATCCTATGGCTGAATATAACATGCCTCAGTACATCCTCCGAGAGTTCAAAGTGACCGATGCCAGAGTGAGTCATCAGTTTTCTTCTGTTTACGCAACACGAGTGAATTTAGAAAGAAAAATAAATCAATGCTTCATCTTTTCCAGGACGGCCAATCACGAACAGTTCGTCAGTTCCAGTTCACTGATTGGCCAGAGCAAGGAGTGCCAAAATCAGGGGAAGGATTTATTGATTTTATTGGCCAAGTGCACAAAACTAAAGAACAGTTTGGCCAGGATGGACCAATTACTGTCCACTGCAGGTCGGTTTTCCTAAAATTACCTCAGTGTTTCATAGATCATGATAGAAAATGTGTAAAGTGGCGGATGGGATGAAAGCATCATTTGAAGCTGTTCACTACTATCACCAAATTTCATCCACTCTACTCAGAATGAGTAATGAGGTTTTCACACTTCAAACCCAGAGAGGCGGACCCCCTAACATAGAATCACTATATAAACTCAGGTTTGATTGAAGGATTTAGGGGTTTTGGATTAATAATTTGTGGTCTGGCATATTAAAATATGATTAGAATTTGGCTTTTTGTCACATTAATAACAGCTCTGTGTGTTTAGGAGAACACAGGTTAAAAGCCAGCAACTGTAAAGGGGAAGAATTTCTGATTTGCACGTTCATGAATGTATCCAGTTTACTGAAAGGACATTTACCTTCATCCAGAAGATTTCTTTTCAGAGTAAATCTTTCTGAGTTCTGTAAAACGGTGTGAAACTGTGTTAACAGCAGGGATTTAGGAGAATTTGTTCATAAAACTGTGAATTGAATCCGTACAAAAAGAAACTGTGCATAAAAGCTGAAAAGGGTATGTAGCTGTGGATGAGCACATCCGTATTGCAAGTCGCACACGTATGATCGGGTTGTGTTCCTTTCATAAATCACAGCTCGCTGGTAAATCTGAATCAAAAGCAACAGACAAACAAACGCAATAAAAGAAGGTCATTTGGGGTTATAGATTTTTTTATTACATCATTTTAATAACCGTAATTTCCAGACTATAAGTCATTTTGAACAATGTAGCTTAAACAGTGATGCAGCTATTTCATGATTTTTATGGTCTAATGAACTTCATGCCACCAAAATGTTTAGCCTCATCAGATCACAGTGGACCAATGAAACTGTTTGAATTAGTCATTTTGCTCTTCATGCACACGTCCTCATTATAGAAAACACGCAAAGAAATGCACATGATGCAGCTTTCATGTTAAAAGTGATCAATTCCAGCTGTTGAAGAAGGGAAATAGAGTTGCTGCACATGTACGAAACGACTGTATTTTTTTAACCACTGTTCACAAAAAAAAACCTTTACAGTGCACATTTACGTTTATTACCGGTACATATTTATATTCAGGTGTGCTCAGTAGTTTAGAAAGTATGGTAAATAGTTGAAGGTATGCTCAAACAGAAAGTCTATAACTGGATTCTAGACATCCTGTTTGGAAGACAGACAGTTAATGTTCATTGTAAGATCTCCATTATAATGAACACAGGGGTCCCTCAAGGATGTGTACTCAGATCTTTTATTTGTTGACATGCAATTGTTTTTCCAAATCCAGTAGAAATGAGCTCAGTAGGTTTGTTGATGATACAACACTGGTAGGTCTCATCAGCAGTGATACAGAGCTGTGGTGGGACAGTTAGTTATCTGTTGTGGAGACAACAATCTGTTAACAAAACAATCAGACTGAGCCCAACAACTAACAACCGAACTCAAACCTTTTTTACCATCAACAGTGCTGGAGTTGGAAGGACCGGTGTGTTCATCACACTCAGTATTGTTCTGGAGAGGATGAGGTACGAAGGAGTGGTGGACATCTTCCAGACGGTCAAGATGCTACGCACTCAGAGACCCGCCACCGTTCAGACAGAGGCGAGCATCTTACTGGTTTTTATTCACCTTCGCTGTTAAAAATAAAAAGAACAGTTGCTTGTTTGTTTGCTTTTATTTTTGTTTCTGTCACTGACTGAATATCCCTTTGCTTTCCTTCAGGATCAGTACCAGTTCTGCTACCGAGCCAGTCTCGAGTACTTGGGAAGCTTCGATCACTATGCAACATAAAGCCAGTTGCTGTCTGTCATGCCACGTTCAGCCAAGTGCTCCCCTTTTTTTGTAGTATCACACACAAAACCTGAATACATCTGGCTGGAACGTGTTCGTGAAGATGTTGCCACCACATGCAGAGTTAAGGGGGACCATCGGCTTATCCCGTACCTAGAAACAGCACTTCTAACTGAGCCATAGCAACCTCCTTGAAAAAAAGGGGGTGTCTCCTTCCACCCTCAGCCCAAACACAAACACACCCCTGGGTTAGTCTGAAGCAGCAACTTCAACCACTGCTTCAAACAGAATACTTGATCAAATATGGATTGTTTTTATTTGTTCTCAGTGCTTCTGTGAGCACCCAGATTGCTTTGTGTTGTTTAGGTGTGGAACTCTCACCTCGTCCACCACCAGTGTAGCATCACCAAACTTAAAACAGGACCAAGGCTACGGTATTTTTTCTGTCACAGGAAATGTTTATTTTTCCATCATGAAGGCCGTGAAGTGGGAGTCTACAAATCTATCTAACGGAGACCTCGTAGACTGAAGGATCTGAGACTTATAAGCACCAGGAAGATGCCAGAAGGAGACTGAAAACACAGAACACACAGTAAAAAAAAAAAAACATAAAAAACACCAACTTTTTTTGTTTTTTTTTTTCATTTTGAATTAATTCAGAAACAGACTTTTGTTTCGTATGAATAAACATTTCTACCACATGGTAATGAGCACCACCAGTTCGACTTTATACTTCGCCATTTAAAATAAGGGAAGTGTATGAAGTTTCAAATACATACCACAAAGTAAAACATTGATTTAGTTTTTTAGAAAGATATATGACTATATTGTTTTTTAAAACCTGGGTATCCCCCTCGGCACATTCTGTTGTTGTTTTTTCAATCGTTTCGTCCCCACTGACTACAAACGCAAGGTCGTATCTTTTTTCTCTGTGTAATCCAACGAGCTGTAGCCATTTATCTTTAAAATGTACAATCAAATCTAGTGTGGAAAATGTTCACAGTTCAGCAACAAACGCCACCGTTGAGTGTCACGCTCATGTATCCTTCACCATCTTTGTATGAAGACATTCACGCGCGTGTGGCAGGCACCCATCTTACCATCGTTCCACATCACTATCTCGCCTGCAGCGTCAGAGATCTGAGGACGGAGCCCACGCGGGGGGGGAGGGGTCCAGTGTTCCTCTGTGTTGGTACCAGAAATGTGTTGTTCTGTTGATGGAAAACCATATGAAATGTGCAGAAACAGTGCGCAGGAAGCAAAGTATGAAAGAAAAAATATTTATGTGTCAAATAAGCTTCACAAAGGTTTCTCAAGCAAGGTGTGTACAAAAAGGGGTGAGACTGGGGTGGACGGGACAAATTTCTCACTGGAATGCTCACTTCTTTCTCTGTCTGATTCAGTGTGCAATAAGTAGATGTATTATATATTTTTGTGTCATGTCACTAACTGCAGTTATACGCCATGATGAGGATGATATTGATATTTGACTTTATTTTGGTTCCTGCCACCGCTCGACACGTGGAGACAGAGGAGTGACCTCTCTTTCATCATGTCACGCATCCAGTAGATGATGTCATCCTGCTGGTGGTCACGGCAAGCGAAGAATGATTGAAGTCATATTTCAAACAGCATCTATTAAGTCTTTTGATTTTAGATTTCTAGTGCCTTATATTACACGCCTATTTTGATAAAGTTACGTTAAAGGCTCATTTATGTATTTTATGTATGTATGCTTGTACGTGTGGGATTTGTTTGTTCATGCTTTTTCTTTTTGTTTAATGATGATATGTGAAATTACTTTGTGTTTTCTGGCTGTGAATTTTCCAGTGGGAGGCTTTGTGTTGCAAACATTGTTTTAAAAACCACAGTTGCATCTTTATATCTCGTTTTAAACCGGTTCGTTGTCTCACGTGCTGATTTTGGATGGAAACAAACATTTCTTACACCTAAACAAGCTTTTATTTGTGTTACTTTTTCAGTTTGCCTGCCATGAAGTTTTGGCCACACATGTGAGCCGGCTCAGAGACGTGCTCAGCTATGCACAAATCCTTATTGAGCTGAATAGAAGTGGATCACTTTGTTTTTCTGAACAAAAAAAAAAAAAACAAACAAGAGAGAGAAAATGACACCATTAGAATGTGAAACCCACCTGAAACTCTCCACCTAAAATCCATGAAATTTCACATTTGTCTCCTGCATTTCATTTTTATTTTTTGGAAATTTGTGTATGTTTTTTTTAAATAACAGCAGAGGCAAAGAGATGTTCAGGTGCTAACAACACAGAACAGATGTAGTCTTGTTGTTTTTTATGTCTCTGTTAACGCTTGACCACACGAGAGACGGTTTGCCATTATCTTACAGTAACCCTGTTATTGTTTTTGTATGCATGGTTCCACTTTTGAGACGCCCCTTTGGTCACAGCGGTCATAGGAAGACATGCACTTTCTCTCTTTGTACTATGCACTAATACTAGTATCTGTAAGAGCCCCACCGCCCCCCCCCCTCCTCAAAAAGGAGACTTACTTGAACTCATTAAAGATGGATCCTGTACTGCTCACATGGTTGTGTATATGTAAATAACACAGAACACAGAGAATCATTGAAATGCATATATAGATGGATAAATAAGTGAAGAGATGTTTATCAGATATAAAGAAAGTGATTTAAGAAAAGGATGCACCAGAAATCACAGTGTTATGGCACAGCAGTGTGTGCAATTGTTGTCCCACAAAGAAGTTTCACAAAAAAAAGTGTTCTATCCTCCTTCCTCCTCCTCCTCTTCCTCCTCCTCCCTGATGTATCATGTAGATGGATTAAACTGGAGTTTATAAATTGTATAAAAATGAAATTACGGTGTGTTGCTTGGATCATTTACCTCCAATTGGTCTGTACATGTAAACTTTTTGTTTGTCATTTTGTTTTTGGAGTCAACAAGTGCTTTTTTTATTTTCATACATTGGTTCTCGAAGCGGGTGAAAACTTAAAAAAGCAACAACAACAAAAAAAACAACAACAAACAAACAGGTCTGTATGAATTTTTGTTCTTTATTGACACAGGTTTCATTTGTTACAAATAAACTCAAGTGAAATGATTAATATTGCTGTCTTATGGTATTTCTATGTTTAGGTTATAAATGTAAGTTTGATGAAAAAGGTTCTTCTAAAAACGAGCGACTCTTCAAAGTAGATGAGCTTCTAAAATATACCTCAATCAACTTGCCTTGATTAAAATCCACCCAAAAATAAAAGAAAATTCCACTTACATTTAGTTTTAGACTCGTTCAGAAGCAGCTAATTAGCGGAGCTGAGAGATTGGGAGGGTATGTAAGATTGTAACAGTTCAGAGAGGCAGGATGGCGTATCCATTCAGGGCTTTAAAAGCAAATGAAAGAAGTTTAAAATGAATCTAAAAATGAGCAGGCAGGAAGTAGAGTGAGGTTAAAATTGGGGAAATGTTCTCATATTTCTGTGTGCTGCTTAAAAGATGTGCTGCAGCATTTTGCACCCTCTGAAGATGAGCAATAGAAGAAGCACTGCATTAGTGGTAATGAAGGAGTTGATTATAGTGCAGCTTCAGAAGAATTAGCTTTATTATATCTAACTGGTAAAAAGCCGTCATTTGACTATCAAACTTAAGATCAGTATCTGCTTTGACCCCCGGGTCAGTGGAGCTACCAAAAACTCATCAGTTCATCTTATTTTCATTTAATTTTAAAAGTTTGGAGACATCAAGGTTTTAATGTCATCTAGACAACTACATTCTGGGATTACAGGATGTGTGTACTTTTTTTATGGGATCAAATACAGATGGAAAATGAGGGGACCCAAAACTGAGACCTGTGGGATCCCACTCAGGAGAGCATCAGAGGAGGCCATCAAAGCCTGAACAAGTCTAGAGGTAAACCCCTCATGCCCACACACACACACTGCTCCAAACAGGAGAGTAAAATGGTATAATTAATATTGTCATGTAGAGCAGTTAAATCTAAAAGCATAAGAACAACAGAGTTCAGGGGTCTCATTTATAAAGCTTGCTTACACACAAAACGGGGTCGGGAAACTGTGTAAGCAACTTTCCACGCAAACTTTGGGATTTATAAAAAAAATGTAGTGGATTTTCTCTTATTTTTTATTCCACTGTTGTGACCTCCAAAAAGCACTTCCTTTCATTTTTCCACCTCACCCACAAGTACCTCAATTTCTGCTTCGGTGAAGTTGCTGCCTTGATCTTCCTTGATCTGCGGTCGTCTTCCTAATTGGTGGAGAAGCCGGCTTATTTATATGCATGAGATCCACAAGGCACTTTGCATTGACCATTTATGGGAGAAAGTGGGCGTGTTGAGGGCGGGATGTGATCCAGAAACACCTGAGCACATTTCTAGGTAGAGTGTGATTTATAAAGCGGAGATTGCGTGCAGCTGTGTGTACTCCATGTTTTATAGATCACAAACTTACTTGGCGTAAGTAGATTTTTTTTGCTGAGCTTAAGTACGATTTTAGTAAGGATTCTGCGCAAAGCTTTATAAGTGAGACCCCTGGAGTCTGTGGCTAAAAATATAGTTAAAACTTTCAAAATGGCTGATTGAGCACTGTGGACAGACTTAAAACCAGACTGAAAATCTCAAACATTTTGCTCTTCCAGACCATCAGCTGGCTGTAAACTCTCAAGACTTTTTGAAAGAAAATGGAATTTGGAGATTTGCCTGTAATGAGTAAAAATTATAGGATCTAGATCTGTTTTTTTAAATCCGTCCTGGCTACTGCATGATTCAAATCTTAGGGGCCACATCTCAGGACTGACTGCTCTGGTACATGGGAACACAAGGCACTACAGTGGAAATAACCACTTTCAAACGGAGGGACATCATCTTCAAGAGAGCATGCAGGTTTTAAATAACCAAAAATCTTGTGTAAAAAGAAAGACAACATAGTAGAGAACAGACACACAAGGGTCATCAGCAAGAGATATTAGAGCCCCAGTGGAAGCAAGACCGTCCTCACAGTCCATCAGGGGGACATGCTTGTTGTAAATTATCTTGGCATTCTTTAGCCAAATGTATGACTTTGTGCGTGTTTGTGTTGGTGTGCTTGCAGCAACTTTCTAGAATGACGTGTAACATTTTCAGCTCATTTAACTGAGTTACACAGCCAGCAAGATCACAGATGTTATTAAAAATGAAACAAGCGACATCTCAGATGTCAGTGTCTACAATGTGCTGACAAGAAGAATTTCTGATTCCTCCCTCCCTTCCAACAACAACAACAACAGCTTTGTGAGTTCATAATTCTTACAACCTCATGAAAAACTACTTTTTTTTCACTGTGGTGGAGTTATATCCAGGTATGAGAGCAAAAGCTGTAAATTAAAGTATTTTATAGAGATGAAAGATGAAATCACTAGCATTGTCTTTAACATTAGCCTTTTTATTATTCTATGTATTTATTGGTAATCACGAATCCTAAGGGGAAGAAATAATTATTTGTACCGTTTAAAAGTTACTACAGACTACTTAAAAGGAAATCATACATCTTAATCTGCTGGAGGTTATTAAGAAAAAAAAGAGCGGGGTCACCAGAAATAAAACATGAAAGTGTGGAGCTTTGCTATCGACTCAGATAAACAAGTTCAGTGTGGCCAGATTGATCACTCATGCTCTGTTCAGTTACAAGGTTGCTGGAGTTCAGTAACTAATTAGGACTTGGCTCAGTGCCGAAAGGTGGGACAAAGTTTTCAGTTATTTTTTTAGAAATGTATCAATAAAATGCTCAGCAGTCCTTAAATGTAAATCACCAACTGATTTTATTTTAAAGTTAATTTTAAGATTAATTTATCAACATTAGCCCTCATGAAAATGGCCTAAACTTTGTTAATCTAAGAGATTTTGAGCTAAAGTTGAATGTGGTAGGATCCATCTCTATCTTCTTCCTTTTATCCAAGGTGGAGTTGTGGGGGTTCAGGAGGGAATCCCAGACATCCCTCTCCCCAGGAACACTCACCATGTTCTCCTAGGTTATCCCAAGGTGATCAGAGAGGATATATAATCTCTCCAGCAAGTTCTGGATCTTTTCTCAGAGGGACGTGTCAGGAAAACCTGCAGAGAGAGGAGACCAGGAGGCATCCTAATCAGATGCCTGAAACACCTCAGCAGGAGGAGGAGGGCTCCACTTTGAGCTCTCCACCCTTATTTCAGAGGCTGACTCCAAACACCCCACAGAGGAAGATCATTTCAGTCACTTGAATGTAGGATTTTATTGTTTTTTGTCATGACCCAGATCTTGTGACCATATATGATGGCCAGAACATAAATGGACCAGTTAACCCAGAGCTTTGACTTTAGGCTCAGTTCCTTCTTCATCACAACAGGCTGGAGAAACGTCATCATTTATGAATAAAATATCAATATAAATGGCGTGCACTTGTAAAGCGCTTTAATTAGGTCCTACGACCCCCAAAGCGCTTCACACTACAGTTTTTTTGTCATTCACCCATTCAGACGGGAGAGGGTAGGGGCTAACACTCACACAACCCGATACGCAGATCGGGGGGGCAACATGGGGTCCAGTGTCTTGCCCAAGGACACTTCGACATGTGGCGGTGGAAGCTGGGATCGATCCACCAACCTTCAAGTTGGAGGACAACCGCTGTAACCACTGAGCCACAGTCGCCCCAACTAAATAAACTCTTCCACATCTAGCAGACTTTCAGAGACTCTGAGCTCAACACCTGAAAGGGAAACGAGCTCAGGGGGAAATCAAGGGGCTGGTGTTTAGGAAGCTCAGCAGCAGGTAGTGGAGGTCTGAGAGTGCTGATTCTTAACTTTAGGAACATGGAATGGGATATTTCTGCTGGAAGCAATTCATGTTGAGACAAGACTTGGGAAAATAATTCATAACTACCCATCTCCTTTATTGTAATGCTCTTTATACTAGAGACTATTAAGCTTCTGTTTCAGGATCATTTACTTAAAGCTCCCTCTCATGTCTTTAGCTGGTTTAAAACACAGTTATTTATCTTTTTCAGCAATTTTAACACCTTTCATGGCCTCCCAGTTATAAATAATAGATTTTAAAATCCTCCTGATAATCTATACATGTCTGAATAGCATTACCAGCCTTTATCTGACTTACATGAACCAAACTTGCTGTCAAGAGACATAAAGATCAGCTGACCAGCTGCTTTTGGTGGTCCTAAAGACGAGACTGAAACTGTAAGGAACACGTTTTTCAGTTTCTGGAATGAGTTACAATTTAACATCAAACCATCAACAATTCTTCATGTTTTTAAAATCTCTTTGTCTTCTCACATTGTTTTTTATTAAATTAAAATGTTGGATTTTGTTTTTTTATGGTTTTAGTGATCTTATTTTGAAATATTTTAATTTACAGCACTTTGGCTAACTTCATAAATAAATTTGAATAAAACGGTTTAAAATATAATTAATTATTTGACGATGAAAACAGTTGCATCAAGCCACTCAAACAGCTGACTAGTCCTGACAGTCACATCAATGTTTGTGTATTTTTGATGCAAAAGTCTAAATTCAGACCACTAAAAGAATCTGTAGAAGTTAAAGAATGAAGTTTTAGTCGCCTGTAGAGATGAGAATCAGATGTCTTAATGCCTCCGCACGATTTTCTACCATCTTCATATCAAACTTTGAACATTTTTCCATTTTCTCCACTGCTAATTATAAGATGCTAAGAAAAGCAACAATATCTCCATCATCCTCCTGTTCTGCTTTTCTTTTTTTGTTCCAGCCTTTTTCATCCAGCAGATTTTTATAGACTTTGTGTTGGTATGCGTAATGAGCAGTCCAGCCTCACAGGGCTTCTTGCTTTGCTTTCTGTTTAGTCTCGTTAAATCCATATTAGGAGAGAGATTCGGGGTGTGAGTGGAGATGCCCATTCCAGTTGGAACTGTGAGCGTAACATTACAGCTAATTATTTTCCAGTGAGTTCATAGAGACTGAATTTATATCTGTTTCAAGAACTCATGAGCTGATGATTTTCTGTTATCAGGTAATCTGTGTGTTTTTGAGACAACAATCTTATTTTAGACAATCTTGATCAAAAAATCATTGATTATTATTTTATATTGGTCCATCAGTTTATTGCATCAGTGGTTATTTCTTCTTTGTTTATCTGCTCAAATAAAGTTAATTATCTTCAAGATCTCCGTGTATTTCTTGATCCAGATTTATCTTTTAAAGGTTATTTGGAGACTGTTGGATTTTTTTACCTCGGCCTTGTTTCTGACTGATTTTCATCTTTTTACTTTGCCGAAAAATCCTAAATTCTGCACAACAACTTGTGCAACAAGACTCTTAAACTGCTCACCATGAGGTATCTAAAGCATGACACACACATGGTTTAACCAACTCATTAATTATGTCAGTATGAATATACACTTTTTTAATAAACATTCAGACGTTTCCATAATGTACATGTAATTATACAAATGGAATTTTACAGATTCAGTCTGTTAGAACTTGTGTGGTTTCCCAAAGTAAAATATCTGTGATGTTTTTAGTACAGAAATAAAGCTGTGATAATATCAATTTATTGTTAATAAATAAGTGTGAATGTAATTATTTATAAAACTTAGGAAGACACCATCATATCTTTAAAACTATCAGATCTTATGCTTTAAAATTAATTTGTTAATAAATATAAAACTAACTGTTGATTATATTTAGTATAATCAGTAATTAGTGTCATCCTCGATCAATTCACAAGTTTCTATTCACTAAACAGCAGGACTGGGATGAAGGATTAGATTAAAATAAAGATTTGTTCATCCATCCATCCCTCCCTCCCTTCCTCCCTCCCTCCCTCCCTCCCTCCCTCCATCCATCCATCCATCCATCCATCCATCCATCCATCCTTCCATCCATCCATCCATCCATCCATCCATCCATCCATCCATCCATCCCTCCCTCCCTCCATCCATCCATCCATCCATCCATCCATCCATCCATCCATCCATCCATCCATCCATCCATCCATCCATCCATCCATCCATCCATCCCTCCCTCCCTCCATCCATCCATCCATCCATCCATCCATCCATCCCTTCCTCCCTCCATCCATCCATCCATCCATCCATCCTTCCATCCATCCATCCATCCATCCATCCATCCA
Source organism: Pachypanchax playfairii (assembly GCA_006937955.1). NCBI lineage: Eukaryota > Metazoa > Chordata > Actinopteri > Cyprinodontiformes > Aplocheilidae > Pachypanchax > Pachypanchax playfairii. The sequence goes on from SSNP01000061.1 coordinate 3,074,511, forward strand.
TCCATCCATCCATCCATCCCATCCCTCCATCCATCCCTCCATCCATCCATCCATCCATCCATCCATCCATCCATTCATCCATCCATCCATCCCTCCCTCCCTCCATCCCTCCCTCCCTCCATCCATCCATCCATCCATCCATCCATCCATCCATCCATCCATCCATCCATCCATCCATCCATCCATCCCTCCCTCCCTCCATCCATCCATCCATCCATCCATCCATCCATCCATCCATCCCTCCCTCCCTCCATCCATCCATCCATCCATCCATCCATCCATCCCTCCCTCCCTCCATCCATCCATCCATCCATCCATCCATCCATCCATCCATCCATCCATCCATCCATCCATCCATCCATCCATCCATCCATCCATCCATCCATCCATCCATCCCTTCCTCCCTCCCTCCATCCATCCATCCATCCATCCTTCCATCCATCCATCCATCCATCCATCCCTTCCTCCCTCCATCCATCCATCCATCCATCCATCCATCCATCCCTCCCTCCCTCCCTCCCTCCCTCCATCCATCCATTCATCCATCCATCCATCCATCCATCCATCCATCCATCCATCCATCCATCCATCCATCCATCCATCCTTTGTTTTTTGGCTCAGCTCCATCTTCACCACGACAGATGAGTACGGCGCCCCCATCACTGCAGAAGCTGCATTGATCCCCCTGTCGATCTCATGCTCCAGTTTTCCCTCATTCATGAACAAGAAGACCCCAAAATACTTAAACTCCTCCACCTGAGGAAGAACAATTTGATTGTTCTTTCATGATTTGATCAATAATTTTCTTGAGCTAGAAGACATGATTCTTACTGTATGTAACTGGGTTGAACAGAAATGAAATATTACATTTGGATTTGTTACCTTCTATTAATAAAATAAACTTAAATGACATATTTTAAACAAGTGTTCATTTTTCTTTCGTTCTACCAGTGTATGGGGTTCCAAAAGTTCCAATAAACTGTGTAAAGTCAAAATGGCATTCTGCTTTAATAAAATAGGCAAATTCAATATTCAGTATCATAAATGAACACAGAAAGATGTTTGTGGTTTTTTGAGCTTCATGAACTGAAACATGTCCAAGTTTTGTTTGAAAAACATGATACATGTTTGTTTCTCTTTCATTTCTATTTTCAGTTTAGATTTGCATGAAGTCGGTGGAGACAAGGACATCCTGTCTAACTAGTAAGAAGGTGACTTTATATGTCAGGTAATTTGATTACAGACAGATTAATAAAAACAACATGCAAAAGTATACTGGAACCATCTCTAAAAATATATTAATTTTACTAGTTTTTCATCCTTAAAAGCATCATTTCACAATAATGGAACCTTTATAAAAATGTAACTTGTGGTAAAATGAGTTCCTGGTTGTGGGTGTTTCTTTTCAGATGAAAGGAGGAAGGTGTGGACAGATCTATAAATATATGAGCTCTTGGTTTTATTTCCCTAACTAAATTTTTCAGTCTCACACTGGACACCAACAGCAAGTCCTCACAGACGGGTTGGACTGTGGTGAGTAGTAAGAAAATATGAAACAGTATGTTCTGTTTATAATAAATTCTACATAAATCAGCTCATCAAACCATCTCAGTGCATTTCAGGAATCTTAATATTAATTATAGAAGTAAATATTCTGTAATTCATTGTTTGAAGTTTTAGAACTATTACAGTTTAAATTGTTTTACTGTCATGTTGGTTTACTTTGTACCAATGAGCTTCTCATCTCAGACTCGTATTAGTTAAAACTACCTTCTTGTATTTTTGTGTCAAAGTTTCATGATGCAGATAATACTGAGAAGTGATATTGTATATCTCAGGTGTTTTGTGAGGTTCTTATAACTCTCGGTTCTCTCATCTTCTGCTTACAGGCCATGATTCAGCTGGTTTACTGTTTCCTGCTGTTCGGTAGGTTTCTGAACTTTTGACCCTTTAAAGATAAAAACCTAATTCTTCTGATAAACACTACAAAAAATATCCTCAAACTAGGAATAAAAATGCATTTGTTTGACACCTACAACATATTAAAAATCAATCAAATCCCCAACAGTGAAAATTTGAATTTAAAAAGGCCATTTCATACAAATTTATATGAAACATTTAGGTAATATGAAACATTTTATATCTAAAAAACGTCAGGAAACACTGATTAACAGACCTTTCAATCTGCCTGCATTAAAATTCGGCTGGTTCCGGCTCCTTCCGTCAGGCCTCGAGCAGCAGCTCGTTTATATTCATTATTCGAATTTGTTGGAGTCTGATTGGCTAACAAACTAGCCTATGAGAGCAAAGAATACTGTTTCCTGCCCCGCTGCGCATGGCAACATAAGACATTGTGTTTTCCCGTTTGCTACGTTATGCTAACAGCTTTTAGCCAGCAGCATGCTTGGCGTGGTTTCAACTGCAGGAGCTGATGAATACTAACGAACAAAGGAGTTGTAATGTAACAGATACAGGCCGTTTGAACTCGGGAGAACTCGTTTTATCACTACTTGCGTAGTTTGAGAGATTAAAACTGAAAGAGAAGTTGTTGACCTGTTTTCACACCCACTATGAAGGTAAGAACACCTGTGGAGCTAAAATATTCAACAGAAACCTCAGAAAAAACGTTTTTAATGGAAGGGCCTCTTTAAAATAAATAATTAGTAAAAGTGAAAAAGAAACATTAAAAGATTTTGCTGAAGGAAATAAGTAAAATGTAGTTTTATACCTCTTTTCTGGATGAACCTAATTCTTTCTCTGATGTGGAAGATTCAGGAAACAAGTGTCCAGAAAGAAAAAAGTGTTTAATACAAGATTATGAAAAATCCAGTATGTTAAAAGTGACCAGTCAGCAATATAATTTCTGATCGTTGATCATTTACTGTTAATTCTGTGCATAAAGAGGTAAATAGAAGGATGATTAAAATAAGAATGCTGCTTTTGAACTGAACTGTATATAAAGAAATAACTGAACATCATTTTCTAAATCAGAGAAGTTTTTGGTGTCGCTCCTGACTTCGTCTAACCTCGCTCTGCAAGATGGATTCTCGTGAGATTTGGAGTTTTCCAAACCCACGAAAATCCATCTTGTACCACTTCAGATAAAACCATCTTCCTTGGTCAAAAATTTTTTGAACCTATCCATGTGCTTTGGGGCGGGTGTTCAGGTGTGACGATAGCAGCAAGTGCCCAAGCAAAGCAAAACAAACATGGCCGCGCCGGTGGATGTACGTGTAGAAGCAGCTATTGAATCTGTTTTAGGACTAGAGACGATTTGTTCGTTTAAAAATTAGCAAAGGTAAGAAGTTTGTGCATTTCTTAGTGGTAACAATGTGTGTGCATTAATCCCAAGTCAAGTTTATTTATAAAGCACATTTAAAAACAACCAAGGCTGACCAAAGTGCTGTACAGTGACAAGAAAAAACAGTAAAACAACATAAACAGAATAAAAGCTCTAAAATACATAAATACATAAAACACCTCACTAATAAAACAGTCAAATTAAACCTTGTTAAAAGCCAATGAGAAGAGGTGGTTTTAAGAGCAGATTTAAAAGTTGCTGAGCTTGTGGAGAATCTGATGTGAGGGGGTAAACTGTTCCATAGTCTGGGTGCAGCCACAGCAAAACCCCTCTCTCCTTTAGTTTTTAATCTGCACCTAGGAACTTCTAAAATCATCAGGTCTGCTGACCTCAAAGATCTCCTGGGCTGGTAGATGTTAAGAAGTTCTAACAGGTAGGGAGGTGCAGTACCGTTAAGAACCTTAAAAACAAGCAGTAAAATTTTAAAATCAATCCTAAAAGCAACTGGGAGTCTGTGGAGAGAGCAGAGAACTGGAGTGATGTGGTCTCTCTTTTTGGAACCAGTCAGCAGACGAGCAGCAGCGTTCTGCAGCAGCTGGAGACGATGTAGAGAGGAACGATCTAAGCCAACATACAGGGAGTTACAGTAGTCCAGCCGGGAAGTAATAAAAGCATGGACCACTCTTTCTAGATCGTTCCTGCACAGGTAAGACTTGACTTTAGCTAAAATCCGTCAATGATAAAAAGATTCCTTCACTACGGAGCTGATTTGTTTATCAAATTTAAAGGCAACTGTCAAAAGTGACACCAAGGCTCTTAATGGAATCCCGAATGGATTTGCAGGAGCTTGATTTACTTGGCTAAAGACAAATCGTGGTAGGTGGGCACTTGCTGGCTCGTCGTCCAATCAGTTTAAAATATTAAACCAGCTGTCCCTCCCTTTTATAGAGGGTTTCAAATGGAGCGGTTCCAGATGTGTGTGTCCCCAACTTGATAAGAGGCGGGGCTACACATACATCAGACAGAGCCAGACTTTGTCCCTGTGAACTTTTGGAATATTTAGGATTGAGATTTTTTTTTACTTTGACATCCTTGTTTGTTTGTTTGTTTGTTTGTTCGTTTGTTCGTTCGTTCGTTCGTTCGTTCGTTCGTGTAACTTTAAAACTATTTTGCTAAAACTTAAAAAAATATTTAAATCATTGAGGTGAACAAGTGCAAAGTATAACTTAAAGAGCTGTAAATGTATTTATTTAAAGAGGAACGGTGCATTAATAAAAACATGTACAAGTTTAGATTAAATGTACCAGAGTTAGCCAACAGGCTAGTTTACATGTGCCTGATGTAAATAAGCATTAGTCATGTAAATTAAAATGATCAAATCTGTAAAATAATTAGATTTTAAAAGTTAACTACAAGCCCTGCGATTGACTAGTGACCTGTCCAGGGTGTCCCCCGCCTCTCTTCCAAAGACATAGGGAGATAAACACCAGCTCCCTGCAACCCTGAACAGGAAGAAGCAGGTTCAGAACATGGATGGATGGATGTTAACTACATTATATTAAACTAAAACCAAATTCAACAAATATGCAGCAGATAAAGTTACACATACATGTATTTCATCCACTGAACATTAGAGAATCAAAAAAGGGAGAAAAAGTAATCTGATTACTCAGAACAGACAATGTGTTTAATGTTTGCATCATTTTCTTTCAATGTTATTCAGTAATTTGTCTACTTCATTTCTTTATCTGTGAAATTCTGAAATAAATAATTATAAGCAAATAAAGTTTGTGATTTTTCTGATTTTACAGGAACCTTCCAGCAGCTCTTTGTCGCATCAGATCAACAAATCAGTGTCATGTTTGATGGATGTTCAGGGTGCTGCGTCATTAAAAACCAGGGTACATGTGTCTGGGAATTTAAACCAGTTCAGACTAACTGCAACACAATCAAAGTCTCACTGGTAGTCTCTAAAACTGGATCTGGATCTGGATCTGGATCTGGATCTGGATCTGGATCTAATGAAGCCAATAGATGCCTCAAGGTTTAAAAAAAAAAAGACTCATCTGATTTGACTGTGACTGTAAATAAAAGTAAGCACCTTTAATCTTTTTCTTCTAGAAATTGAGTTGAACAAAAAGATTTAATGCCTGACATAAATCTTCATACATTAACTCATGCTGGTTATTAGGCATTGTTTGGTTTTAAACCAGTATAAACACAACTCAACATTTTGTAATGTGTCTAAAATATTGTTTTCAGCTTTCCTATTTTGTTTTTATGTAGATCAGTGTAAGAACAGTGAAACATCAGACATTAGTTCTCAAACAGATCATTGTGATATCAGGTAAATACATCTTGATATATTTAATTTTAAAAATTGTTGCTCTGAAAATGTTTAAATCAGTTAGTTGAACTGTAGATATTTACTTTAACAGCCATATGTTTTTCTTCTGCAGTGGTAAATTACAGATCTCTGGATTGGATAAAAATTCTGTGGAACTGGAAGTTTTTTTAACAGATCTTCACATCCAGAATTGCAAACCTACAGTTTTGACTGATTCCTGTTCCTTGGTGCCAGACTCCAGCAGAGACATTATTGTCTGTCCTGATAGTTCAGGCAAGTTTTCTTAGTAATGTTCAGGAACTTTCCAGCAGCTGTTTAAAATATGTTCACAGCAATAATTTCACTTTAGTTTCAGTTCATCCTGTAATTCATTTTCTAGAATTCAGTCTAATATGAATTTTGATTCAATAGATATTAAGGTATTCAGTACATGTTCTAAAACTTACTAATGACTTCCTGTTTCAGGTTCTATTTATCTAAGTACATCTCTGCAGTTTTACAATGAACACAAAAGTTGGATTGAAGCGTTTAAGCACTGCCACAACCAGAACTCCTTCCTGGTTCAAATCACTAACGAAACAGTGCAGAATGAGGTGAACAAGCTCCTGCAATGTAGTACATGCTGGGAGAACAGGGCCTGGGTCGGTCTGGAACGCTCCATCTTTGGCACTAATGTAGAGTGGATGTGGACTTCAGGGTCCAAAGATGTGAAACCTATGTGGGAGTCCAGCTTTCCTGTCAACCGCTGGAACAACCACTGTGGGAAGATTATCATATCTGACAATCAGATCAAGCTGCTGGATGCAGACTGTCATGATGAACTTCCTTTCATCTGCCAAGGTGAGTTCGTCTTTTCAACTAATCTGACAGGAAATATATCAAACTGTTTATTTTCAGGTTCTAATGAAAGGCTTCAAATTAAAATCTCTGTAGTGTGGAGTAAGATTTAATGTTCAAAAATAAAACCAATAAAAAATCATCTACTTGTCTTTTCTCTGCAGGTCCAGTGTAACATGGTACAAAGATCTACAATCGTCACTGACTGATCGTCTTTTTCAAATTCAAACATACTTCAATAATCCACAAAGGGAACTTAAATAATGTTATTTTTTCACTAACTCCTGGGTTTTAGGCTTCCTTCATAAAACATGACGACCTTGCTGTCACGTTAAGTCGTCATGGATTATCTGAAGTTGTCAGTTATTTATTATGTATAATCGTGCCTTATAGATCCATGGTAGTTTAGAGCATGTAGTAAGGTTGTTGTAGTTTATCATCATGGTGGTGGTGTCTCAGGTGACCTGGGTGGAGCATGAGGGGTTGGCATGGCAACACATCCACTAAGTGAGGGAGTGTGTCAAGATGAGCTGAGATCTGGCCTCTGTCACAGCTCACATTGATCTGTGGACACACATCTGGACCTGGACTGAAGCACACAGGTTGATCTCCTCCAGCAACAAGCAGCTGAAGACAAACAGACTCTGCACATGACACAACCTGCTTTTTATGTCTGAACTTTTTATTTCATAAATAATCTTTTCTTTTTGTATAATCTAATACATTAACATTGTGATTAAAATGACGTTGATTTGTCATTATCCTTCATTTATGCATTTTTAAATTGATTATTGTATTTTCTCTTTGTTTGAGGTTAATATGTAAAAAAAAAAAAAAAATGTTTTTAATCCTGGACAAAAAAAGGAGGAAACTTCAGTCATCAGATCAGATTTATGATGAAATTAATGAAAATCCAGATGTAAATAAGTCCATCAGATAACACTAAATCCTTGTGAACACTTTGAGTCCTCTGGTTTCTTCTTCCTGATGTTTGGTGTTTATCTGAAACTCTTTCATTATTTATACATGACATATTAAATGGGATAAATAAAACTTGTCAAACAAATAATCCTGTGTTTTTGAGCTCACACCATTTTAGACAGGGTTTGTTATTAGGGACTCTTATAATGAATGGAGACCTGTTATTCTTCACCTCTAAACTTTATGGATTTATTATTCTTCCATCAAAATTAATGCAACCCAAAAGGAGCAACATGTCCAGACAAGTCATGCTTCAAATCATCCAGCTCGATTATAGGAAAAGTGGAACTACTTTTATTGGCAATCCACGTTACCATGGTGATGCATCTCCACAAAACTATCCCCGAAACTCCCCCTAGCCCAAACCACCAGATGTTATCACACATATGATACGTCAAACTGACCAGGTTAGAGACCAGATGTGTACTATTGTGGTTATGTGATGTTCCCAGTTGCCATGGCGACAGCATTCACCAAAAACGACCCAAAACTTGGACCTGTTTCTAGAAGTTACTGTGTCAACATATTTTTACTTACAAATTGTGTTGTTTGGGTAGAGCTAAGGTACTTGCTTGCAATTGCAGCTTAGTTTCAAAGAAGATTTTTTTTTAACTATGGTAAGGTTTATTACACTTGAGGAATGATCGTCTCTGTAATGTCCAATGTGTCTCTGCACCATCCTAAAAAAAACAATAAAAAAATTTTTCTTTGAGAGTTTCAGATTTAGAGTCTTTCATGCTTCGATCTGGTTACTAGACATCGTTCTATAACATGTTGAACCAACTTTTATATATCCTACAGTGTTATCACGGCAATGCAATTTCCAGGTTATGAAATTATTCAAACTATTCTAACCAACATGTTAGTTAAAGGTGCCCTGCCATAAAAAAAAAAAAAAAATTTTCTGAGTTTTATGTTGAATATTTTAGGTCCACAGCTGTTCCTGGTTTAATTCTGAGTGTGAAAATTTCACAATATCTTCTCTTTCTGTTTTTTTTTTTTTTATTTGAAGGAAGCAGGTTCAGGAATCAGGCGAGTTTGAAAATCCTTCATTGTGATGTCACATTGATTTTACTCATTAGTATTCAGCTCGTGAAGTTGAGACGACGCCTGTAAAGTTAGCTCAGCTGTTCAGTAGCAAACATAATGGATCATCAGCATTGTTGTGATATGCTCAAGCTGGACTTACATAATGTACATATTGCGTAAAAATCCAGATTTGCAGGACAAACGGCTTCAGTTTCTTTTTGTCTCAAAATTAAATTTATTTCGGAAATCTCTCATAACTTGGCTTTAAGCAGTTTGTTATTAGGTATGTTACTCAGACAGTTGTAGCGCTGTTATGCAGTGTGGGAGGATACAGGAAGCCGTGCTCTCATAGCATAGCTGTTAGCCAATATGAGACCAGTGAATTAGCATAATGATTATTAATGAGCACAGGCCAGAATCAAGGTCAATTTTAAAGCAGATTACTCTGAGCTTGAAAGCCTGAAATTAATTTTTAAAATTTTTTTTTAGATATAAAATATTTCAGATTACAGGTTAATCCTTCAGAAATAACAAAGTCATGAAATTTGTGTGACAGGTCATCTTCAAACAAAAACAAAGCCTGCGGGAAAAAAAGTGGGGAAAACTAACTCCATCCCATGATGATCCAACAGCTTGCGGAACATCTTTAGCATCTATAACTTCCTGTCTGGTTTTATCAGTGTCCCGCGTCACCGAGGAGGAATTTTGTCCCACTTATCATTTCAATTTGGCTTAAGGCTGTTGAGTTTTGGTAAGATTTGTTAATATTTAGCTCTTTGAAGTTTCCAGCACAGCATTTCAATCAGGTTGAGGTCTGGACACAACCTAAACAATCTTTTCATAAATGTGCTGGTTTCTTTGTGATCGTTGTCCTGTTGCATGACACAGTTTGGTCCAAGTTTTAGTTGTTAAACAGATCGTCTCACATTTGACTTTAGAATAGCTAAGCTAAAGCTAGCTTAGCTCATGGTCGACTACGACAGTGAGATGTCCAGGTTCTATAGCGACTAAACCAACTCAAATCACTACTTCACCACCAAGCATGGCACTGTGCATTATGGGTAACACATATACTCTGGTCTAATCTATCAATCATTCCAGAAATTTTGTGGTTCTCTCATGTGAACTTTTGTAAACCTCAGAAGAGAAAATGTTTTCTTTTGCATCCTTTCTATACAAACCAGAATTCTTCAGTCCTTTTCTAATTGTGATGTCATGAACTTTTGCAAAAAAAAAAGTAAAACAACAGGGATTTTATTTTTCCTATGACATTATCTCACTTTAGGTGCATCATTTCTCAAACAAACACCTCAAAAAAATAAATAAAACTGCTTTTCTATGGATCCTAAAATTACCAATTTATTTCTTACTGATTGAATTTGAGTTGAAGAACAATTCAATAAAAAAAATAAACTTGTAATTTACATGTTTTTTTTTTTTTGTTGTTGTTTTTTTACAGCAGATGGCAACAATTTCTAACTATTGCAAAGCAAAAATAAATACAAATTTTAAATAATTTCAGCACTGGGCTCATTCAACAGAGAAACAGTAGCATTTTAGGGCACAAAATCACAAAGGTATGGCTTCCTGTCTGACTGTTTCTACAAGGAAGGGATTAAAACATCTTATTTTTCTTCATTATTTAATGACACAAATTCATGTTTTTTAGCTCATTTTGGATTAAAACTGGGCAGAGAGGAAGCCATTTTAGTGTAATTGAATGGGGCCCTGCAGAAGCAGTAATGAGACAGTGTTTAACATGCAGTGAAAACATAAAATAGGAAAATATTACAAGCAAAAAAAACAAGAATTCAAGCATCAAATCTGGAAATGAAAGAATTCCACAAAATGTTTTCTCATAAACGCGCCGCTTAGAAATATGTCACTTTTAAATTTCCCATGTACAAAGCAACAATTAGTCATTTTCAAAAAGGGTCATGTGACTGTTTTAAGTCCTGTTCAGTTTCCCTGATGGATGTGAACGCTTGAGGCAGCAACACCAGTCAGAGAGGTTCTCTCCAGTCCATCACACAAACCGAGCCCACTGACTCCCCTCTGATCTTTACACAGGAAGGCTGCGTGGGCTGTTGGTGTTGAGATAGAAACAAATCCCCCAAAAAATCTAACATACAACCTCAAAATCAGCTCTCCTCATCGTCCACAGTTATTTCAGTGCAGTCTTTGATCATTCTCCATGATTTCACTTCTCTTTGTGGCTGCGTTGCTCCCATGTGTTTTTGGCAGCTGTACGGAGGCCTGGCAAGGCCACATAGTCATTCTGAAAGCGTGAATTTGGAGTCCTCTGTCTTTTCCTCTCCCCTTGTGTGGTGAAGAAGGTATCCTGAAAACGCATACTTGAGGCTGTTGACTGGAAAAGAAAAATTGAATAAGACACTGATGAGCACAAAGAAAAAACTTCACTTTGCATTCTACCAATCTAAGTATTAAACCTTGGCTTCAAGTTGCTCCCTAAGACTAATACTTACAAGTCTACGCTTCACCTTTTTAGGGAGATCTTCATCTAAAGTGTAGACATCTTCCCTTTTCGCCAGCACCTGGGATCCATCTTCAAACTCCACCTGAGAAAACAGGAAAATACTCAGTTGAACTTAGTTAATGGTTTTTAAAGACTCACTCTGATCCACTTTTGAGCTATTTTAAAGCGTCTCAGTGGTCTTTAAATTATGATTATTTGCCCAAAATCACAAAACCTGTGCCGTTTTCTAGGATGTAGTTTCTGCATAGCAGCAGTAGCTCATTAGCAATTCTCCTCTGCGCTGTGGGGGGAACTATTGGTGCTGAGGATCCTCTCGCCCCTCCCCATTGCTGAGAGATATATGTTTACGCTAGTGCTACTGCTAACTTACAGCTAGCAGAGTAGGAGCTTGTGGCCTGTCCAGTGGCTTTTCTATGTCACAAATTCAGTCTTTTTTAGACACATTTTTGGGTCTGCTACTGATTCACAGAGATTTGAATGCAGAAATACTCAGAAATGCAATTGGAGCTTAATTTTCTTAAGATACTATATATCTGTTTATGCTAGTGCTACCATTAGCTTAAATCTAGTGGAGTAGGAGCTTGTGGCCCACCTAGTGCTTTATCTAAGTCACAGACACGCTCTTTCTCGGACCACTTTTTTATATCTGCTACTGATTCACAGCAATTTGAATGCAGAAATACTCAGAAATACAATTTTGAGCTTAATTTTGAGCTTAATTTTAAGCTTAAGATACAGTGATCCCTCACTACTTCGCGGTTTGACTTTCGCAGATTCACCACTTCACGGATTTTTCATCCAAAAATAAAAAGTCTAAAATACTGTGCTTTTGGCTGCTCATTTACCTCACCACATTTCCTCCACGGTCGATTAATAACCTAGCACCTCTATCTGAAGACGAGGCGCCTCCCGAAGAGCTTTAAAGCTCTCATTAGTACCTGTGCAGTCACATCATCACCTTCATCGCACTGCTCAGGTCCTTCATCACCATCATCAGTCAACCAACGCAACGCTATAGTCATCACTGCACGCGGAAGCGACGCAGAGCGATCAGCTTTTCTCATTATTTGACGCGTCTTTCTCCGCACCGGTCTACGAGCGCTTCTGCTTCTCTATTTATTCAGAGCTATTCTTTTCACCATGGATAAATAAATAACATCAATAATTAAAGCGAGCTTGTTTTAATTACTCCTGCTACATCGTTCATCTTAAATTGACGACTCCTCTCTCGTGTTTAGACACCCAAACACCCCCCCCCCTCAATGTAGTCAGCACACTCCGTTGCTCTGTGTGTGTGTTCATCTCTAGATACACAAATATGATCGAATTTGTCAATCGCGGTATTTTATTTTGAAGAATCGCTTTTATTTTCCAAATTGAACGGACTGTCTCTGTGTTTTTCCGTGCATCCCTACTTCGCGGATTTTCACCTGTACATCCTCTAGCATCAGAAAAATGCTACAAGAACATGCTAATAACATGAAAACCATGATTTTTATCAGAGTGGGTCTTTAAACACTAACACTTGTACTAATATTTTACTTTCTATCTACTTTAAAGGATCCATAGATAAGACTTTCTGAAACATGTTTGGATTTGAAATCCAATGTTATATTTATTTTATACATATTATCTAAATATGTTTTCTGCACAGGGAATCCAGCTTTCTAAAGTAAAAATAGGACTAAATTTAAACACACTTTGACGATGGAAAACTCTTGTTCAGCCCTCGAAAAAAATAGAAACTAAAAATCTGACCCATGTTCAGCTGAGAGTGTGCGTCATAGAGGCATTTGTGCAAAGCTAATACTTGACACCCAGCTCTACTAAAAAAAGCTTTAAGTGGAAGCCCCGAGAGTCTCCGCTGGGTGAATAATTCAGTGAGTTTGAATAATGCAGATTGTCACCTCCTCCTTATCCTCCTCCTCTCACTCTCCATCGCTTTACTCGACCTATTTTCTAGCACTGTGTCAGTACACCTTTTGCTTTCTACATATCTGTTTTTTTTTCCTTCCACATCATCTTCAGTCTCCAGTCACCTCCCATGTGCTCTCACCCTGTTTCCCGTAGGCCGGGGGGGACCCAAACAACGTCAGCAGAATCACACTAAACTTTGATGTTGAGGGAGTTCAATGTGTCTGTGTCATTTTGACCGACAACTCTTCAAAGTTTATCTATCTTCTTAAACAAATGAATTAAATCTATACAACCACACACACACACACACACACACACACACACACACACACACAGAAACTGCTGGTATGACAGTGTTATGTGAGTGTACCTGGTACATGTAAGAAACGTTGGATCCCAGGTATTTTGCACCATAGAACAACCCATCAGGCCATTTTACTTGAACAACTTCTCCTACTTCTGGAGGACCCAAGTTCACACAATCTCTGCTCTGAAAATACAAAAATACAGAGTTTAATTTCTGTAACTGTCCAAAAGTCTTCAAAAACAAAAAGATTTTTAAAAAAATTAAAATTGAAAAGCTTTTCTGTTTCAGAGTGAGCTGAGGGGTTTCTGTTTACCTGACAAAAAATCTGCACAACATCAAAAACAAGTTTATAAGACACATAAATGTTGTTTAGACGTTTAACTTCAGGTTTCCAGGTTTTTCCATCATAAAGGCTCCTTTCCACTGGACGCGAGCAGCGTGCAACGTTTTGCTCCCTCCAGTACCTGCACACATCCAGGACCTGCACACATCCAGGACCTGCACACATCCAGTACCTGCACACATCCAGTACCTGCACACATCCAGGACCTGCACACATCCAGTACCTGCACACATCCAGTACCTGCACACATCCAGTACCTGCACACATCCAGTACCTGCACACATCCAGGACCTGCACACATCCAGTACCTGCACACATCCAGTACCTGCACACATCCAGTACCTGCACACATCCAGGACCTGTCCCCCTCCAGGACCTGCACACATCCAGGACCTGTCCCCCTCCAGTACCTGCACACATCCAGTACCTGTCCCCCTCCAGTACCTGCACACTTCCAGGACCTGTCCCCCTCCAGTACCTGCACACTTCCAGGACCTGCCCCCCTCCAGGACCTGCACACATCCAGTACCTGCACACATCCAGTACCTGCACACATCCAGTACCTGCACACATCCAGAACCTGCACACATCCAGTACCTGCACACATCCAGTAGCTGCACCCCTCCAGTACCTGCCCCCCTCCAGTACCTGCACACCTCCAGGACCTGCCCCCCTCCAGTACCTGCACACCTCCAGGACCTGCCCCCCTCCAGTACCTGCACACATCCAGTACCTGCACACATCCAGTACCTGCACACCTCCAGGACCTGCACACATCCAGGACCGTCCCCCTCCAGTACCTGCACACTTCCAGGACCTGTCCCCCTCCAGTACCTGCACACATCCAGGACCTGCACACATCCAGTACCTGCACACATCCAGTACCTGCACACATCCAGTACCTGCACACATCCAGGACCTGCACACATCCAGTACCTGTCCCCCTCCAGTACCTGCACACTTCCAGGACCTGTCCCCCTCCAGTACCTGCACACTTCCAGGACCTGTCCCCCTCCAGTACCTGCACACATCCAGTACCTGCACACATCCAGGACCTGTCCCCCTCCAGTACCTGCACACTTCCAGGACCTGTCCCCCTCCAGGACCTGCACACATCCAGGACCTGCACACATCCAGTACCTGCACACATCCAGTACCTGCACACATCCAGTACCTGTCCCCCTCCAGTACCTGCACACTTCCAGGACCTGTCCCCCTCCAGTACCTGCACACTTCCAGTACCTGCCCCCCTCCAGTACCTGCCCCCCTCCAGTACCTGCACACATCCAGGACCTGTCCACCTCCAGGACCTGCACACATCCAGTACCTGCACACATCCAGTACCTGCACACATCCAGTACCTGCACACATCCAGTACCTGCACACATCCAGTACCTGCACACATCCAGTACCTGCACACATCCAGTACCTGCACACATCCAGTACCTGCACACATCCAGTACCTGCACACATCCAGTACCTGCACACTTCCAGGACCTGTCCCCCTCCAGTACCTGCACACTTCCAGGACCTGTCCCCATCCAGGACCTGCACACATCCAGGACCTGCACCCCTCCAGGACCTGCACACATCCAGTACCTGCACACATCCAGTACCTGCACACATCCAGTACCTGCACACATCCAGTACCTGTCCCCCTCCAGTACCTGCACACATCCAGTACCTGTCCCCCTCCAGTACCTGCACACTTCCAGGACCTGCCCCCCTCCAGTACCTGCACCCATCCAGGACCTGCACACATCCAGTACCTGCACACATCCAGGACCTGCACACATCCAGTACCTGCACACATCCAGTACCTGCACACATCCAGTACCTGCACACCTCCAGTACCTGCCCCCATCCAGTACCTGTCCCCCTCCAGTACCTGCACACTTCCAGGACCTGTCCCCCTCCAGTACCTGCACACTTCCAGGACCTGTCCCCCTCCAGGACCTGCACACATCCAGGACCTGCACACATCCAGTACCTGCACACATCCAGTACCTGCACACATCCAGGACCTGCACACATCCAGTACCTGCACACATCCAGGACCTGTCCCCCTCCAGGACCTGCACACATCCAGGACCTGTCCCCCTCCAGTACCTGCACACATCCAGTACCTGCACACATCCAGTACCTGCACCCCTCCAGTACCTGCACACATCCAGTACCTGCCCACATCCAGTACCTGCACACCTCCAGGACCTGGACACCTCCAG
>SSNP01000061.1:3090338-3121979 GCA_006937955.1 Pachypanchax playfairii
TCCAGGACCTGTCCCCCTCCAGTACCTGCACACTTCCAGGACCTGTCCCCCTCCAGGACCTGCACACATCCAGGACCTGCACACATCCAGGACCTGCACACATCCAGTACCTGCACACATCCAGTACCTGCACACATCCAGTACCTGCACACATCCAGTACCTGTCCCCCTCCAGTACCTGCACACTTCCAGGACCTGCCCCCCTCCAGTACCTGCACACTTCCAGGACCTGTCCCCCTCCAGTACCTGCACACCTCCAGTACCTGTCCCCCTCCAGTACCTGCACACTTCCAGGACCTGTCCCCCTCCAGTACCTGCACACTTCCAGGACCTGTCCCCCTCCAGGACCTGCACACATCCAGTACCTGCACACATCCAGTACCTGCACACATCCAGTACCTGTCCCCCTCCAGGACCTGCACACATCCAGTACCTGCACACATCCAGTACCTGCACACATCCAGTACCTGCACACATCCAGTACCTGCACACATCCAGGACCTGCACACATCCAGTACCTGCACACATCCAGTACCTGCACACATCCAGTACCTGTCCCCCTCCAGTACCTGCACACATCCAGTACCTGTCCCCCTCCAGTACCTGCACACTTCCAGGACCTGTCCCCCTCCAGTACCTGCACACTTCCAGGACCTGTCCCCCTCCAGGACCTGCACACTTCCAGGACCTGCCCCCCTCCAGGACCTGCACACATCCAGTACCTGCACACATCCAGTACCTGTCCCCCTCCAGTACCTGCACACTTCCAGGACCTGTCCCCCTCCAGTACCTGCACACTTCCAGGACCTGTCCCCCTCCAGGACCTGCACACATCCAGGACCTGCCCCCCTCCAGTACCTGCACACATCCAGTACCTGCACACATCCAGTACCTGCACACATCCAGTACCTGTCCCCCTCCAGTACCTGCACACTTCCAGGACCTGTCCCCCTCCAGTACCTGCACACTTCCAGGACCTGTCCCCCTCCAGTACCTGCACACATCCAGTACCTGCACACATCCAGTACCTGCACACATCCAGTACCTGCACACATCCAGTACCTGCACACATCCAGTACCTGTCCCCCTCCAGTACCTGCACACTTCCAGGACCTGTCCCCCTCCAGTACCTGCACACTTCCAGGACCTGTCCCCCTCCAGGACCTGCACACATCCAGGACCTGCACACCTCCAGTACCTGCACACATCCAGGACCTGTCCCCCTCCAGTACCTGCACACTTCCAGGACCTGTCCCCCTCCAGTACCTGCACACTTCCAGGACCTGTCCCCCTCCAGGACCTGCACACATCCAGGACCTGCACCCCTCCAGTACCTGCACACATCCAGTACCTGCACACATCCAGTACCTGCACACATCCAGTACCTGCACACATCCAGTACCTGCACACATCCAGTACCTGCACACATCCAGTACCTGCACACATCCAGGACCTGCCACATCCAGGACCTGTACACATCCAGGACCTGCACACATCCAGGACCTGCACACCTCCAGTACCTGCACACTTCCAGGACCTGAACACCTCCAGGACCTGCACACATCCAGTACCTGCACACATCCTGTACCTGCACACATCCAGTACCTGCACACATCCAGTACCTGCACACATCCAGTACCTGCACACATCCAGTACCTGTCCACATCCAGTACCTGCACACTTCCAGTACCTGCACACTTCCAGGACCTGTCCCCCTCCAGGACCTGCACACATCCAGTACCTGCACACATCCAGTACCTGCACACATCCAGTACCTGCCCCCCTCCAGTACCTGCACACATCCAGTACCTGTCCCCCTCCAGGACCTGCACACATCCAGTACCTGCACACATCCAGTACCTGTCCCCCTCCAGTACCTGCACACATCCAGGACCTGTCCCCCTCCAGTACCTGCACACATCCAGTACCTGTACCCCTCCAGTACCTGCACACCTCCAGGACCTGCACACATCCAGTACCTGCACACATCCAGTACCTGCACACTTCCAGGACCTGTCCCCCTCCAGGACCTGCACACATCCAGTACCTGCACACATCCAGGACCTGTCCCCCTCCAGTACCTGCACACTTCCAGGACCTGTCCCCCTCCAGGACCTGCACACATCCAGTACCTGTCCCCCTCCAGTACCTGCACACCTCCAGTACCTGCCCCCCTCCAGTACCTGCACCCATCCAGGACCTGTCCCCCTCCAGTACCTGCACACATCCAGTACCTGCACACATCCAGTACCTGCACACATCCAGGACCTGCACACATCCAGTACCTGTCCCCCTCCAGTACCTGCCCACTTCCAGGACCTGTCCCCCTCCAGTACCTGCACACTTCCAGGACCTGTCCCCCTCCAGTACCTGCACACTTCCAGGACCTGTCCCCCTCCAGTACCTGCACACATCCAGTACCTGCACACATCCAGTACCTGCACACATCCAGCACCTGCACACATCCAGTACCTGCCCACATCCAGTACCTGCACACTTCCAGGACCTGTCCCCCTCCAGGACCTGCACACGTCCAGGACCTGCACACATCCAGTACCTGCCCACATCCAGTACCTGCACACATCCAGACCTGCACACATCCAGTACCTGCACACATCCAGTACCTGCACACATCCAGGACCTGTCCCCCTCCAGTACCTGCACACTTCCAGGACCTGTCCCCCTCCAGTACCTGCACACATCCAGGACCTGCACACATCCAGTACCTGCACACATCCAGTACCTGCACACATCCAGAACCTGCACACATCCAGTACCTGCACACATCCAGGACCTGTCCCCCTCCAGGACCTGCACACTTCCAGTACCTGTCCCCCTCCAGTACCTGCACACTTCCAGGACCTGTCCCCCTCCAGTACCTGCACACTTCCAGGACCTGTCCCCCTCCAGGACCTGCACCCATCCAGTACCTGCACACATCCAGGACCTGCCCCCCTCCAGTACCTGCACACATCCAGTACCTGCACACATCCAGGACCTGCACACATCCAGTACCTGCACACCTCCAGGACCTGCACACATCCAGTACCTGCACACATCCAGGACCTGTCCCCCTCCAGTACCTGCACACTTCCAGGACCTGTCCCCCTCCAGTACCTGCACACTTCCAGGACCTGTCCCCCTCCAGGACCTGCACACATCCAGTACCTGCACACATCCAGTACCTGCACACTTCCAGGACCTGTCCCCCTCCAGGACCTGCACACATCCAGTACCTGCACACATCCAGTACCTGCACACCTCCAGTACCTGCCCACATCCAGTACCTGCACACATCCAGGACCTGCACACATCCAGGACCTGCACACATCCAGTACCTGCACACATCCAGTACCTGCACACTTCCAGGACCTGTCCCCCTCCAGGACCTGCACCCATCCAGTACCTGTACACCTCCATCCAGTACCTGTACTCCCCCATCCAGTACCTGTACACCTCCATCCAGTACCTGTCCCCCTCCAGTACCTGCACACTTCCAGGACCTGTCCCCCTCCAGGACCTGCACCCATCCAGGACCTGTCCCCCTCCAGTACCTGCACACATCCAGTACCTGCACACATCCAGTACCTGCACACATCCAGTACCTGCACACATCCAGTACCTGCACACATCCAGTACCTGCACACATCCAGTACCTGCACACCTCCAGGACCTGCACACATCCAGTACCCGCACACATCCAGTACCTGCACACATCCAGGACCTGTCCCCCTCCAGTACCTGCACACTTCCAGTACCTGTCCCCCTCCAGTACCTGCACACATCCAGGACCTGCACACATCCAGTACCTGCACACATCCAGTACCTGCACACATCCAGTACCTGCACACATCCAGTACCTGCACACATCCAGTACCTGCACACATCCAGTACCTGCACACATCCAGGACCTGTCCCCCTCCAGTACCTGCACACATCCAGGACCTGTCCCCCTCCAGTACCTGCACACATCCAGGACCTGCACACATCCAGGACCTGCACACTTCCAGTACCTGCACACATCCAGTACCTGCACACATCCAGTACCTGCACACATCCAGTACCTGCACACATCCAGGACCTGTACCCCTCCAGGACCTGCACACATCCAGTACCTGTCCCCCTCCAGTACCTGCACACTTCCAGGACCTGTCCCCCTCCAGTACCTGCACACATCCAGTACCTGCTCACATCCAGTACCTGCACACCTCCAGGACCTGCACACATCCAGGACCTGCACCCCTCCAGTACCTGCACACATCCAGTACCTGCACACATCCAGGACCTGCACACATCCAGTACCTGCACACATCCAGGACCTGTCCCCCTCCAGGACCTGCACACATCCAGTACCTGTCCCCCTCCAGTACCTGCACACTTCCAGGACCTGTCCCCCTCCAGTACCTGCACACTTCCAGGACCTGTCCCCCTCCAGGACCTGCACACATCCAGTACCTGCACACATCCAGTACCTGCACACATCCAGTACCTGCACACATCCAGTACCTGCACACATCCAGTACCTGTCCCCCTCCAGTACCTGCACACTTCCAGGACCTGTCCCCCTCCAGTACCTGCCCACTTCCAGGACCTGTCCCCCTCCAGGACCTGCACACATCCAGTACCTGCACACATCCAGTACCTGCACACATCCAGTACCTGCACACATCCAGTACCTGCACACATCCAGTACCTGCACACATCCAGTACCTGTCCCCCTCCAGTACCTGCACACTTCCAGGACCTGTCCCCCTCCAGGACCTGCACACATCCAGTACCTGCACACATCCAGTACCTGCACACATCCAGTACCTGCACACATCCAGTACCTGCACACATCCAGTACCTGCACACATCCAGTACCTGTCCCCCTCCAGGACCTGCACACATCCAGTACCTGTCCCCCTCCAGTACCTGCACACTTCCAGGACCTGTCCCCCTCCAGTACCTGCACACTTCCAGGACCTGTCCCCCTCCAGGACCTGCACACATCCAGGACCTGCACACATCCAGTACCTGCACACATCCAGTACCTGCACACATCCAGGACCTGTCCCCCTCCAGTACCTGCACCCTTCCAGGACCTGTCCCCCTCCAGTACCTGCACACATCCAGTACCTGCACACATCCAGTACCTGTCCCCCTCCAGGACCTGCACACATCCAGTACCTGTCCCCCTCCAGTACCTGCACACTTCCAGGACCTGTCCCCCTCCAGTACCTGCACACATCCAGGACCTGCACACATCCAGTACCTGCACACATCCAGTACCTGCACACATCCAGTACCTGCACACATCCAGTACCTGCACACATCCAGTACCTGTCCCCCTCCAGGACCTGCACACATCCAGTACCTGTCCCCCTCCAGTACCTGCACACTTCCAGGACCTGTCCCCCTCCAGTACCTGCACACTTCCAGGACCTGCACACATCCAGTACCTGCACACATCCAGTACCTGCACACATCCAGGACCTGTCCCCCTCCAGGACCTGCACACATCCAGTACCTGTCCCCCTCCAGTACCTGCACACTTCCAGGACCTGTCCCCCTCCAGGACCTGCACACATCCAGGACCTGCACACATCCAGTACCTGCACACATCCAGTACCTGCACACATCCAGTACCTGCACACATCCAGTACCTGCACACATCCAGGACCTGTCCCCCTCCAGTACCTGCACACTTCCAGGACCTGTCCCCCTCCAGGACCTGCACACATCCAGGACCTGCACACATCCAGTACCTGCACACATCCAGTACCTGCACACATCCATGACCTGCACACATCCAGTACCTGCACACATCCAGTACCTGCACACATCCAGTACCTGCACACTTCCAGGACCTGTCCCCCTCCAGTACCTGCACACTTCCAGGACCTGTCCCCCTCCAGGACCTGCACACATCCAGGACCTGCACACATCCAGTACCTGCACACATCCAGTACCTGCACACATCCAGGACCTGTCCCCCTCCAGGACCTGCACACATCCAGTACCTGTCCCCCTCCAGTACCTGCACACTTCCAGGACCTGTCCCCCTCCAGTACCTGCACACATCCAGGACCTGCACACATCCAGTACCTGCACACATCCAGTACCTGCACACATCCAGTACCTGTCCCCCTCCAGGACCTGCACACATCCAGTACCTGTCCCCCTCCAGTACCTGCACACATCCAGGACCTGTCCCCCTCCAGTACCTGCACACATCCAGTACCTGCACACATCCAGTACCTGCACACATCCAGGACCTGCACACATCCAGTACCTGCACACATCCAGTACCTGCACACATCCAGTACCTGTCCCCCTCCAGGACCTGCACACATCCAGTACCTGTCCCCCTCCAGTACCTGCACACTTCCAGGACCTGTCCCCCTCCAGTACCTGCACACTTCCAGGACCTGTCCCCCTCCCGGACCTGCACACATCCAGGACCTGCACACATCCAGTACCTGCACACATCCAGTACCTGCACACATCCAGTACCTGCACACTTCCAGTACCTGTCCCCCTCCAGGACCTGCACACATCCAGTACCTGCACACATCCAGGACCTGTCCCCCTCCAGTACCTGCACACTTCCAGGACCTGTCCCCCTCCAGTACCTGCACACATCCAGTACCTGCACACATCCAGTACCTGCACACATCCAGTACCTGCACACATCCAGTACCTGTCCCCCTCCAGTACCTGCACACTTCCAGTACCTGCACACCTCCAGGACCTGCCCCCCTCCAGTACCTGCACACTTCCAGTACCTGTCCCCCTCCAGTACCTGCACACATCCAGGACCTGTCCCCCTCCAGGACCTGCACACATCCAGTACCTGTCCCCCTCCAGTACCTGCACACTTCCAGGACCTGTCCCCCTCCAGTACCTGCACACTTCCAGGACCTGTCCCCCTCCAGTACCTGCACACATCCAGGACCTGCACACATCCAGTACCTGCACACATCCAGTACCTGCACACATCCAGTACCTGCACACATCCAGTACCTGCACACATCCAGTACCTGCACACATCCAGTACCTGCACACATCCAGGACCTGTCCCCCTCCAGGACCTGCACACATCCAGGACCTGCACACATCCAGTACCTGCACACATCCAGTACCTGCACACTTCCAGGACCTGCCCCCCTCCAGTACCTGCACACATCCAGTACCTGCACACATCCAGTACCTGCACACATCCAGTACCTGCACACATCCAGTACCTGCACACATCCAGTACCTGCACACATCCAGTACCTGCACACTTCCAGGACCTGTCCCCCTCCAGTACCTGCACACTTCCAGGACCTGTCCCCCTCCAGTACCTGCACACTTCCAGGACCTGTCCCCCTCCAGGACCTGCACACATCCAGTACCTGCACACATCCAGGACCTGTCCCCCTCCAGTACCTGCACACATCCAGGACCTGCACACATCCAGGACCTGCACACATCCAGTACCTGCACACATCCAGTACCTGCACACATCCAGTACCTGCACACATCCAGGACCTGTCCACCTCCAGTACCTGCACACATCCAGGACCTGTCCCCCTCCAGGACCTGCACACATCCAGTACCTGTCCCCCTCCAGTACCTGCACACTTCCAGGACCTGTCCCCCTCCAGTACCTGCACACTTCCAGGACCTGTCCCCCTCCAGTACCTGCACACTTCCAGGACCTGTCCCCCTCCAGGACCTGCACACATCCAGGACCTGCACACATCCAGTACCTGCACACCTCCAGTACCTGCACACTTCCAGGACCTGTCCCCCTCCAGTACCTGCACACTTCCAGGACCTGTCCCCCTCCAGTACCTGCACACTTCCAGGACCTGTCCCCCTCCAGGACCTGCACACATCCAGGACCTGTCCCCCTCCAGTACCTGCACACATCCAGTACCTGCACACATCCAGTACCTGCACACATCCAGGACCTGCACACATCCAGGACCTGCACACATCCAGGACCTGCACACATCCAGTACCTGCACTCATCCAGTACCTGCACACATCCAGTACCTGCACACTTCCAGTACCTGCACACTTCCAGTACCTGCACACATCCAGGACCTGTCCCCCTCCAGGACCTGCACACATCCAGTACCTGCACACATCCAGTACCTGCACACATCCAGTACCTGCACACATCCAGGACCTGCACACATCCAGTACCTGCACACATCCAGTACCTGCACACATCCAGGACCTGTCCCCCTCCAGGACCTGCACACATCCAGTACCTGTCCCCCTCCAGTACCTGCACACTTCCAGGACCTGTCCCCCTCCAGTACCTGCACACTTCCAGGACCTGTCCCCCTCCAGGACCTGCACACATCCAGGACCTGCACACATCCAGGACCTGCACACATCCAGTACCTGCACACATCCAGTACCTGCACACATCCAGTACCTGCACACTTCCAGGACCTGCACACATCCAGTACCTGCACACTTCCAGGACCTGTCCCCCTCCAGGACCTGCACACATCCAGGACCTGCACACATCCAGTCCCTGCACACTTCCAGGACCTGTCCCCCTACAGGACCTGTCCCCCTACAGGGTTCTTAAGCATGCAGGGAAGATTCTGACTGATTCCTCTCATCCTGGACATAAAACCCTTCAGTCGTTCCCCTCTTACAGAAGGCTTCAGTCATTCATTTGCACCTTATAGTTTTTGTGAAATGGACAGATGCACTACGGCACCAATGGTTTGGTTTTAACACTAACTTTATTCTCTGTGTAACTTCACCCGAGACAAACTCCTTGTAATGTGCAAATAATTCTTGGCAATAAACTGATTCTGATCACATGCACACAAACACTAACACATGAGCAGATGATTCTGACGCCACCAAACAAGTTGTATTATGACCAAATTGGCATAAAAAATACTGTATTAAAAAAGTCAAATATCAATAAAATTATTTTATACACATAATGAAAAATACGCAGTGTGATTTATAGCAATTGCTGAACTTTTGAAACCACACTGGTATAACTCACATAAACATGACAACAATCAGCAGATTTTTATGTTTTTATCTGAAACATGCATTTATCTTTCCCCATTTTCTATCTAATCTCTCATGTGTGTGTCTTAAATACATCCTTACCACGATATCCTCGGGGTAGGTGTCATTAGAGAAAGAGCCGTCATCAAACATGACCTCGTAGAATGTCTGGGAGGTGATCTGCGTGACTTTGGAGCTGTAGTAACGCAGGTTCTTGTGTTTGCAGATCACCGTCTGGCCCAGGGAGATGGAAGCTTGGCACGCTCGCTGATTCTAATACAAACAGGAAACAGAGAACTGCGGTTAGACTCATGTATGAAAACAGAACCCAAATTAAAATTAAAGGGCGGGGCGGGGGGGGGAAACGTGGTACTCTTACAACCTCAGTGATAAATATGAACTCACCTCTCAGGAAGGTTGTTCGTTTAGTCTTTTATTTTGTAAAATAAAAACTAAAATAACAGATTTTTTTTTTTAGTTTGATATGATTTTTCAACACAAACGTGTTTAGATGTCGAATGAAATATTTTTGTGACAAAATTGTGATCGTTTTTAACAAAACAGAACTACTTAATGAATGTCTTCTAAGAGCTTAAATCCTTGATTTTACAGAGGATGTAACCAAATAGTCAACATTTCAAACCACTGGAGAATATTTCCTTATTTAACTAACAATGAAGGTAGTTTGGAATTTTATTTTAGTTCAAAGACTTTATTATTATTAAAATGCTGTAGCAGTAGAATGTCCTTCTGGGAGTATTTATTTAAACCAACATCTGATTATACTAGAACATAAAGTTTATTATCTCTCACTGCTTTTCTAAAAATCTAAACATAAAGCAGCAGTCGGGTGCAAATCAAATACATTGAGTAACTCTGAAGCCTTTTGAAGCAGAGGTTTAATCAGTTTGCTGCTCTGGAGCATACAGCTGTGTGTTAACAGTTAAGAGGAAAGGCAGTAGTTGTTAGTCATCAGTTTGGGAAAGGTTAGAGTCCTTGTCCAATTATCTGAAGTCTTTCCTTCTTTAGCCTCCTGAGACCTGAGCATTGATTTGTTGTGCATTTTAAATTGTTTTAGCTCTTAAGAGTTTAGCAGGACATCATAAGAATAACAACAAAACGTTGTCTTTGTACAGGAAGTAGTTTTTGGGGAAAAAAATTATGTCCCCATATGGAGACAGTCGTTTTATCTTTACATTTTTATATATTTATTTTTTGTTATTTGAGATCAGAAGGTCTCAATTAGTCTACAATTCAAATTTCAGCCTTTTGTGATAAATAGTTCTCTTAAAAATCAGTGTCCATATCTGAGTACAATGGATCTATCCTAATGTTATGACACAAGACACTGCTGGTTAAATGTAGATGTAGAAATGGGGACAGTGTTGTTCTGTGACCACTAGAAGGCGCTGTTAGTGTCCCTGAATGAGGTTAACAGGTCAAAGTTGTAAAAAATAAATTAGCATGGTGCAGAAAGGCAAATATGTAATGGATATGAGTATGCAGGGTCTCAGGAGGATAAAGAGAAAGAACATTTAAAACATTCAAAGAAGGCAACTGGACTTATTATTTTCAAGATGTTTAACTTTCATCCAAAACAGCTCTACACTTCTGATTGATAAAAACACTTTATTTTAATACAGTGGGGCAAAAAAGTATTTAGTCAGCCACCAATTGTGTAAGT
Organism: Pachypanchax playfairii; assembly: GCA_006937955.1. NCBI lineage: Eukaryota > Metazoa > Chordata > Actinopteri > Cyprinodontiformes > Aplocheilidae > Pachypanchax > Pachypanchax playfairii. The sequence goes on from SSNP01000061.1 coordinate 3,101,041, forward strand.
TCTCCCACTTAAAAAGATCAGAGAGGCCTGTAATTTTCATCATAGGTATACCTCAACTATGAGAGACAAAATGAGGAAAAAAAATCCAGAAAATCACATTGTCTGATTTTTAAAGAATTTATTTGCAAATTATGGTGGAAAATAAGTATTTGGTCACCTACAAACAAGTAAGATTTCTGGCTTTCACAGACCTGTAACTTCTTTTAGAGGCTCCTCTCGTTACCTGTATTAATGGCACCTGTGTGAGCTCGTTAACAGTATAAAAGACACCTGTCCACAACCTCAAACAGTCACGCTCCAAACTCCACTATGGCCAAGACCAAAGAGCTGTCAAAGGACACCAGAAACAAAATTGTAGACCTTCACCAGGCTGGGAAGACTGAATCTGCAATAGGTAAGCAGCTTGGTGTGAAGAAATCAACTGTGGGAGCAATTATTAGAAAATGGAAGACATACAAGACCACTGATAATCTCCCTCGATCTGGGGCTCCACGCAAGATCTCACCCCGTGGGGTCAAAATGATCACAAGAACGGTGAGCAAAAATCCCAGAACCACACGGAGGGACCTAGTGAATGACCTGCAGAGAGCTGGGACCAAAGTAACAAAGGCTACCATCAGTAACACACTACGCCGCCAGGGACTCAAATCCTGCAGTGCCAGACGTGTCCCCCTGCTGAAGCCAGGACACGTCCAGGCCCGTCTGCGGTTTGCTAGAGAGCATTTGGATGATCCAGAAGAGGATTGGGAGAACATCATATGGTCAGATGAAACCAAAATAGAACTTTTTGGTAGAAACTCAACTTGTCGTGTTTGGAGGGGAAAGAATGCTGAGTTGGATCCAAAGAACACCATACCTACTGTAAAGCATGGGGGTGGAAACATCATGCTTTGGGGCTGTTTTTCTGCAAGGGGACCAGGACGACTGATCCGTGTCAAGGAAAGAATGAATGGGGCCATGTATCGTAAGATTTTGAGTGAAAACCTCCTTCCATCAGCAAGGGCATTGAAAATGAGACGTGGCTGGGTCTTTCAGCATGACAATGATCCCAAACACACCGCCCGGGCAACGAAGGAGTGGCTTCGTAAGAAGCATTTCAAGGTCCTGGAGTGGCCTAGCCAGTCTCCAGATCTCAACCCCATAGAAAATCTCTGGAGGGAGTTGAAAGTCCGTGTTGCCCAGCGTCAGCCCCAAAACATCACTGCTCTAGAGGAGATCTGCATGGAGGAATGGGCCAAAATACCAGCAACAGTGTGTGAAAACCTTGTGAAGACTTACAGAAAACGTTTGACCTCTGTCATTGCCAACAAAGGTTATATAACAAAGTATTGAGATTAACTTTTGTTATTGACCAAATACTTATTTTCCACCATAATTTGCAAATAAATTCTTTAAAAATCAGACAATGTGATTTTCTGGATTTTTTTTCCTCATTTTGTCTCTCATAGTTGAGGTATACCTATGATGAAAATTACAGGCCTCTCTGATCTTTTTAAGTGGGAGAACTTACACAATTGGTGGCTGACTAAATACTTTTTTGCCCCACTGTATGTATTTAGCGGATTTTAAAAACAGAATCCAATCTTTTTGTTTTGATATTTATTTTGTCACAACATTTTACAATTAAAACACGGTGTACTGTTTATGTACTGTTCCCTTAGTCTTTGAAAAATACCTAAATGGTGTAAGTAACAGATGTTCACAAGGTAGAAGTAAAGTCCAGGTAACAACATCTGTATACAAACCAACCAATAAAGTGACTTTTACACTGAACTCATAACTTCAGAACTTATTTTAAGCATGTGATCAACAGTTACAATTCATCATTCCCTGCACACGAACAATGCAAACAACTAACTTATACAAGGACACAAGCTGGATCACATCAGCTGTAGTTAAACCCTGTCCTATAACTTACAGCTGACAAGCTCCGTGACTGGTGTCTATGGCAGGTGACTGACACGACATACGGCCAATCATCAGGCTCCATGATTACGCCAGCAGCATGGGCGCAGGTCACATGAAAGGAGGTGGGGCATCGGCCACATGAGCACTGGATGCACGCCCCTGCCTGCCGTTTCCCCGCACAGCGGTTACGGCAGTAGATGCATTTCTGTAAACACAGAAATGAGACCATGTGGTCAACACCAAAATCTGACTATATGAAATCAGTTTGTTTGTATAAGGCTGGGAAACTCATGCTGCAAATATACTTAGAAACATGAAGAAAATATTCTGAATTATACAAAACAAGAGTTAAAGGAAAAGATCAAACCAACGATGTGATGGCTAGTCTGTTTCTGTTACCTTTAATCAGTTTAAATATATGTTTGTTCACATGAGGAACGACTTCCTGACAGGAAGGACTTCATCATATTTATTATACCATATATGAGACTGTTTCCATAGAACATGAAACAAATCTTTTCCACATAAAAAATACATGTATCTTCATGTTAAAGCAGAATTTAAAAGCAGCCAAACAAAAATATTCTCTTAGTTTGAATGTTTGGCCTTGAAAAGCTTCTCTGTCTTCCAGCATATCGTTTGTACACCCATTTATTTTCTACACCCGCTTGTTCCCGTGTAGTGTCATGAGGTCTGAACCCTCTTCCTGTACACGCAGGAAACTGGTGCCATAAAAGGCATTTGGAGGCTTTTTCCACTAAAAGGATTTTGGAAACATCTTCTGCCTGCAAGCTACAGGAAGAAGATGTAAATTGTAGTCTTTGAGAAAAAGGTTTTAAAAACATAGAAAACAACCCAAAGCCTCTGTGTCACTGGGGTGTGACTGCTGGCAACAAACTTCACAGGGGAGTTTCCAAAATGTCTTGAATGGTTCATGGTTCTCAGTTTATTTGTGCGAGTCGTAGGATCTCGCGCTTGTTCCATTTGAATTTTGAATAAGTTAAAAAAAAATTTGCAAGACAAAGTTTATCTCAAAACAGAGCCATCGTGGACATCTAGAACCCACGTGGAACCCTTCAGATGTGAAAAATAGACAACTTTAGGAGGCGTCACTGACCTATTAAACTGTAAGAAAAATATGTTGATTCTCATCATTTTTCATCATCTCATCGTGTTTTTTGTGGTTTATTTTTATTGTACAGCACTTTGGCTCACTGCACTGGTCATATTGTAAAGTGCTTTATAAATAAACATGACATAATGATTTTATTATTTACTCTAAGATGTTGAAGAATACTTCATCTCAATGTGAAGCGTATTGTACAAGACAGCTATGAACAAATTATTTTTTTCCCATGATAGAAGTAGAAAAGCATCCTTTGATCTGTAGAAACTATGAAGGAGTGAAGTTCCAGGACCAAGGACGCCAAAGTAACTCTTTGATAACATTACCTAGTTATGTTATCTGTTGGAGGACGGACTTCATGAACCTCCTTCTTTTATAATGCTGGATTTGTAACATCTTATTCAGTGTGGGGACGCTGTAACTGTACTTACTCCTTGCAGCAAGTAAAACTTCTAAACTTTATATTCTGAGTTTGTGATTCTTCTGCTGTCTGAGAGTTTAAAGGTAAAAACGTCTGTTCTCAGTCACTCACCCCCTCCCCTGCATGATTTTTCTGTTGGGTTGCCAGTTCTGATGTTGACCCTCGTTTAGTTTCTCTTGTATTTGTTAAATTTTGGGGAATGTCTGAAGGTCTATTTGTTCAGTGTTGCGTTTTCCTAACTGTGTTTGAACGCCCCATCACGTGCAGCTCAGCTGATCAGTTAGAAGGATGTGGTGGTTTTTTACTTTTTGCTGCTGCTCGTTGTGGAATTACAGCTGCTTGTGTTGAAGACTTGGCAACCTTGCAGACTCACATGTGATTCGTTATGGAACCAGGAAGTCTGGACGTGTAAATAATGATTCTGATCCAGGCTAGCTTTTTTAAAATGGCAGAAACTAGCGACCACCCAGCTGGCTGAGATCCAGATCTGTTACAATGTAACTTTACTTTTAACATCAGTGGAACATTAGACTGTTGGGTGATTATTTTACTGTAAAATTCTTACATACTGTACCTTTAACAGTGTTTTAGTGTCTAGGAACAATTTTCCTGACAGAAACTAAATTGTACCAGATCTGAGAAAAAAAGGAGAATCTGACATTCTAAACATGACGAGTGCAAACAAAATGAAGTTAAAGTTTAAACATAAGAAATCTCAAGAATGTTGCAGGAATGTAACCGTTTATTTGCAGAAATACGGTAAACACCAAGTCAGTGTGATTCCAAATGAAAGTGTGTATTTTTCTACTGTCACAGCCCAGTGAGATACAGGGTTATGATTTACAGTCAACACTAACTCTATTTAACCAACTGTTACTGTGTGCGTCACTATAAAGCTAAAGATTCTACTGTATATAACATTAGTGACAGCATGGACCTTCAATATCATTTCAAGCCATTCTGACTAAAAGGTTCATCTTCTAAACGTGCTGATATTAGAAAATAATTGTATAAACAAAACATTAACATGAAGGAATAAACAGAATGATGGAAACTCCAACTGGACGAGTTAAATTATTGCACTTGTTTAATATGAGGACGTACCGCAACAAGATGAATCAGATGGTAAGATTAAAAAGTTTCACACAACAAGTCAAAGCTGCCATGCGCCTGCTGTGGTATTTTATATTTGTGAGAAGTACACAACTGTACCACACACATCCCTCACACAACAACCGCCATGCACAAACCCATCAAGTGAATGTCCTCGACAGCGGCATGTCCCTCTCTCCCACAGACCCACTCCGTTTCTTCTTAAGGGAGAAAAAAGAATGACGACATCCGCCCGTTATAACCCGAAACGTCAGCTGTTTCTCTTTCACATGTCACCCATCTCACTCCATTTCCTCAAAACACCCAGCATTTCTTCAGTCTTCATTTACCTGCTCCATCTTCCCTCTCCTGGTGCGGTAAGAAAATTTGGTCATTAATATAATTCCCTGGAAAATTGTACGGAACCATCTATATGTGCTTTTTCCTCTCAGAGGATGTTTCTCCAAAGCAAAATGAACTCAAATGGGAATTTGATGATATGTAAATAGAAATTTCTATGTAGGGGTGTAATAACTAGCAAATTGCCCCATAACTACATTATCATGTGTATATGGGTATTTGATGGTATGTGTGAGGGAATATGGAAATAGTGTAAGAAATGCTGATGGTCCCAGAAGGAAGTGATAAACTCACTGTTATCAGCTAAGCCTCTGAAATAAATGCCCTCTGTGAAGATCTATAACTGATCTAATTAGTTCATAGAGACAGTGTTAATTAAATGTAACTTCTAAAGCAATGCTTCACATTTATAAACTAAACCCGCTTAATTTATATATCAGTTAAGAGCTTCTTCTTCTTGTCCTGATAAGGTGATGTAGATCCTTCACATGAATGTGATCATGAACATCCTACCTTTACCTTTTTTTTTTAGTCCAATAAAGTATTTATTACCTCTCAGCTGGTCTATTTTTTAGTCGAGGGACTTTCAGTTTGAGTTTTATTCTTTTTGATGAGTAACTTGGATAATGTTTCATAAAGCTCGTTCCTGTAAGTCTTCCAGTGTGGAAAGTAGTGATGAATTAAAGTCATCAGGATGAGATCCTAACAGGCAGGTAATACATCTCATGTATGAGTCAAATCAATGTGTTTGTGTGCTTTTATTACTACTTATATAAACATGAGTGCATGAGAGAGTAAAGTTTAAAAAAAAATCAACTTAGTTTTATGTTTTAAAGGGTGTTTGAGCCCCAAAAAATGTTCCTCCACGGTTGTACCTTCTGTCGAGTGTATCTGGGTTCCTGTGTTGAGCCATGCGTTAAGAACATTCCCACAGTAAATTATAAATGTGTGTGTTCTGATGTAGTGAATTATAAATGTACTGAGCTGGAGGAGTGGCAACGGGTCCAGTATGAACTTCACAACCTGATGCTCAGAAAGAAAAAATACTGTCACCATTTGATAACTTCTTAACAAAGAGAAAGACTTCTTAATGTTGTATTCTACAGATGTTGGTGGGGGGGGGGCTTTCTGCTCTTCTGCTACAGACAGTGAAACTTGGCGGTGAGCGTAGCCGCTAAAGCCAGGAAGGTCCGTACATTTTGGCCACCGAGCAGGTCATGTTGGAGACTTTTATGAGCGACAAGTCTTTTCCCAGTCTGGATAATGTTTATTCTGTTCACATTTTGGCACATTTTTAATGTGAAATATTCTTCTTGAGGTTTGAGTTTTAAAACCCAAATTGAGGCTAATTTCAATGCGGTGTGAGAAGAAACGAAGCGTCTCCCTGTTCACATCCAGTAACATCGCTGTGTTCACAGACTTGGTGAAGTAATTTAACTCCCAATGTTGAACTCACCTTGATCCAGATTTAACAGGCCAGAATGTTTAAAGTAATTAAACAACAGACATCATCAACTCATTTAGTGTCTAAAACTTTATACTAATAATCTCTTTAAAACGTTATTGTCCTTTTGGAGTCCTGAACCAACGAAGCGACTGCTGTGACTTGACGAGCAGCATCACATTTCTGTTTTCCATCTTGTGTTGGAGGAGGGCTTCTCCAGCGCCTCACTTTTTTGCTGAGCTATCACGGTGCCTGCAGCACAAAGCTAACTTTAGCAGCAACGCGTCAGGTCTGCTGAGACGCACTTCAGCCTCTCTCATTAAGCAAACACGCACACCAAAATGCATCCACACACGTACACACAGGAGGGGGTAGATATACGCCTACACATGCACAGAAAAACACCAGCACACCAAAAAAAGCTTTCCTTACACAAACCAACCCCGCTCCACTCCCAGTAGTTAATTATCCAGCTTTGATTGCAGGCATGTTCATCTCACATTGTTAATTAGGACTGTGAACACTTCATTAATTAGACCAGGCCAGTCCTTAAGGACTGTGTGAGTGTGTGTTCTTTTACCAGTTTGTATCTTTGCATGGGGATCCTGCTGGTGTCAATGGGACTCCTCTTGGCTTCATCACTGAACCTCGCCTCTGGCAGTGCTACTGCACACATCACATGAGCCCATCTGCACACACAAAGAGACAAATTAATATATCATGATGATTAAGATACACAAACAAATTTATCTGGCACAGTGTTGGAGATTAGAGATGAATATGCAGAAAAGAAATCAAATAAATAAATCACAGAACAAAAAAGCCCGTCTCACTTGTTGTTTTGGGTTTTCTTCAGAGCTCCACCTTTCAGGTTACACAGACAGCATTCCTGAAAAAACAAGCAGAGATCAGTAACGTATCACAATCCATATAATATATCGGGTGTATTGTGTGTTTTAATGAGGAAAAGTCTTGTGACCGTGTCCGTTGTGATGTCATGAGGTGGACACTTAAGGAATCTGGGGGTTTGGAGGTTCTACTAAGGGTCATCTGGTCCCTGTAGAACCAGAGTGAGAGTTGGTTTACATTGCCTGTAGTCAGACTTGTTTCTGTGAAGTGTTCGACTCAGCCCGGGTTGTGCTCTGTCACTTTTATAGACAGAATTTGTAACAGGAACTGGAACGGTTTGCAGCAGAGTGAGAAGCAGGTCAGATAAAGTTTAGCACTTCCAAATCTGAGTCCAGAGAAAGGTGGATTACCAACTCCGGTTTGGGAATGAGCATTTATGTTTAGCACTTCGACAATAGAACAGTGTGCAAGTCTGACAGGCGGATCGGAGCGACACCTGCAGCGGTGCAGATGCTGTAACGAGAGAGCTGAGCTGAGAAGTGGAGCTGTCAATTTACCAATCAGTCTCATCTATCTGGTTATGATTTGTGGGTAATGGTTGAAAGCAAAAGACTGCGAATACAATTGACTGAAATGTGCTGCCATGACACAGAGGTTGGACTCGGTCAGGGATCGGGTGAGGAGCTCAGCTGTTCAGGACGGGCTCAGAGTAGTCGCAGCTCATCCACGTTTAAAGAAGCCAGCTGAGGTGGTTTGGGAGGAGTTTGAGGACGTTTCGGGACGTGTTTCTGACAGGTTTCACAGACAGAAGACTCGGGTAGAACCTGGACTTCCTGGAGAGGTTTCAGTCCTTCTGAAAAAGCTTAAAGGATGTCTCTGGAGAAAGATGAGGTCTGGGGATCTCTGTTTAAGCTGTTACCCATGTGACCCAGTTCCAGATAAGCAGTCTTCTGCTGCTTATCTTCAAATCTGTTCCACTATGATTCTCTATTAGTTCAAGGAATCCGCTGTGTTCACACAGTAAAGTAGAAAGCAGCTCTGATGAGAGCTTTACCACATGTGTACCACTCATGAAGCTCTTCTTACTCTTTAATGCACTTCTACAAACATCACAGCTTTTCTGCACAGGCAGATCAACAGGAACGTGTTCTTTAATGTTTTCCCCAAAAACATTTCAGCTGGGGATCAAACTGCTAATCGTCCAATTATAAGACATTCTCTTTAACAGTGGACCACACCCAAGAGTTTCATCATAACAGTGTTCTAAAGCCTTAACAATAAAAACAAAAACAGTCTTACTGCAGTAAAGCTTCCCTCCAAACAGCGATCACATGACCATTGTTCACTGATGTCATCTGCAGCAACACCGTAGCAACCTAAAGGAGGAAGGAGAGGACAGATGAACATCAGAGAAAAACATTCTCTCTTCTTCACACATCATTTAGTCGGTAAAGTCAGAGCTTCAGTATCTGCATGTCGTCAGTGGAGCAAGAAAAAACCCATCAGACTCGACGGGAAGTTCTACTGTTACACAGCAGAGAAGAAAATGCCACATAGATGTTGTTCCACAGATTCCTGATGGCACTGAAGTTGTGAGTTTCCATGTAGACATGCAGAGGATTGCAGACAGAGTGGAAATTGAGACCTTAGTGGTCTGTTTCTGTCATGTGTATCTGTGTGGGGGGGGGGGGGGGGGGGGGGGGGGGGGGGGTGTTTGGGAGGTCAAAATACAGGAAAGATCTGATGTTTTCAAAGCAAAAGAGAGCAGGAGTTACTATGAAAGTATTTGTCTTTTTTCCTATAAAATAAACCTTTTTTTATTACAAATACTTGTAACTAAAACCTGATGTTGTGTTATTGTCATTACATCTTCTTGGAGCTTGTCTTTTCTCTTTGTGTGGCAGAGTTCATCTAAACAAATCTACATTCACATCCCCAAAATGAAGAAAATGTCTGATTCCCTTAAACAAAAGTGTCTTTTTAAAGACTGCAGCTGGTCAGAATCCAAGCACTACAGTATCTGGACCTGTAAGCAAGGGGAACTTTTTATTTGTACTAAACTTCGAGTCCACATGTGCGTGTATGTCTGTGCTCTTTTCCTCGACTATCCATCACAAAACCAAAAGTAAAATCGAAGCCCACCTCTGTTTCCTTTCCAGAGTTCAAATTACAGCGCAGAGAGAAATCTACATCAACTTGTGCTCATTCTTGTGTCTGAAAAACCAAACTTGTGGCTTTTTTTTTTTTTTTCACCAGTGTCAGATGACATACGCTTCATCTCCTACTCCCACACACTCACACACCAAGTAATTACAAATGCAGTGCAGCTGTTTATGCACACATCCCGGACTGTGCAAAGTAAAAATATGCGGCAGGATCAACTCGAGCATCACTGATTGATTCTGACTTTGGGAAAAGCAAAGTCATCTTGAAGCTGTGAATGTGGGACACTGATGTTTTAAATGTTATGTGCGATTGGTAAAAATATCTCGAAGTGTTTAGGTACACGTCATGAAGGGACTGTGAAAAATGTCCAACAGACAGAATCTGCATATCGTCAAGCAGAAAGGTAAACATATTTGTGGGTTTGTTTCTGGCTTGGAGCTTTTGAACAGGAACTGCGTGTGGTGAAGACACAGATTCACCCTCGTTCGGTTGATGGGGGAAATAAAATACTTTCAACCACAGCGAGAAAGACGAGGCGGGGGGGGGCAGAAAGGGTGGAACATTGAGATGGAGTGAGTCAGGTTATAAACTCAGTGACCCTCCTAACAAAGACATCAGAGAGACATGGACAACGTGGAAACAAACAGTTTGGTTGGTGGACCCCATGAAGTATAAACACTAGTATACTTACTTGCGTGGACCTGCAGACAGCAGCTCTGGCAGTAGAGCAGAGGGGAGGTGCCGTCGTCCTGCAGCAGAGGGTTGGTGGGAGTAGGGGGGAAGTTCTGCTCGCGGAAAGAAAAGCAGATCTCTGGGATCAGAGGTTTGGTTCTCTTCAACCCTCCACAAGTAAATGTGGAGCCCTGAATTGGAGAAGATCTGGAGGTGTCCTTCACTGTGACAGGTTTACTGTCCTCAGCCCTGTCATCAGCCTGTAGGGGGTGGAGATTGGGTAATTTTCATGTTTCGCTTGAGACATAAACAGAGTGCAATATTGACAGATTAGGTGGGTGAAAAATGTTTGGCCTGCTCCTTTGTAATAGGAGCTGTCAGTCTAGGTGACATTTTAGTTAGCTGAAAATTACAGAGTCTGAGAGAAGCATGTGATGACTCTGACCTGTGGGCCAAATATGATTTCTATTATTATTTACTAGTAATTATTCAGCAGCAACTTTCAGCAGAACATTGTGAGTTTTCTTAGTGAGACACCAATAACAGATTTCTACCAAACTCTCATGTACCTGATAATATGGCATGAAGAGCGTGCACACGGCACAGTATGGCTGCACGGTGGCAGCGTGAGCATTGTACTCCCTCTCGGCTGTGAAGCAGCTCTTTCTGTTCTGCCAAAGGTAGATGAGGGGCTTCGCCCACGCCTCCACTTCCTGCTCCTCTTCCTCCTCTGCCAGGCTTGCTTCAGGAGGTTCTGTTTCAAGATGACAACAATTCAACTTTCAAGAATAATCTTCAACTTCTTTATCATTACACAACAAAAACATGTCAAATAAAGTTATAGGAATATGCCTCACATTTAAAAAATGTGCGTATAAGGGTCTCGTAGCCGGGACTGTCCAGAGTTTGCTCTTAACTTGAAGTAAAATAACATCCTGTTAGTAGTTTTAAAGCAGCAGGAATTTGTTGATCTGATAAATTTATTTTAACACAATCATATAACATATTTTTCTGACTCATTTTTTCTTTTTATCTGAGCTAAAGTAACTTTTATTTAATATTAAGTGCCAGTCTCGGCCTGATTGCTTCTTAATTAAGCCCATTTCTGATTATGGAAAACATTTTTCCAGGATTCAGATTCATTTGCAGACGAGACAAATCCCACAACTTTGGATCAAGTATTAATGATGTTTTAATAGCTTGATTAGAAATTATTGTTATCTTGTCAAAAAACTAGAAGACAGCAGAAATGAATTATCAGCAGCTGACAGTATAGAAACAAGATTTAGGTTAGAAACGGGACGTTTATGAGCTTTTCTACTTTACAAATGAACAACAAATCTTCTACAACTTTGTTTTTACTGACACTATTGCCCCAAAATCTACAAATAATTACTTATATTATAATAATTATTTTTAAAAGGTTTACAAATGTATGAACAGAATTCTTGTAGTAATATGGACAGAAGAGCGGAGATGACTGCTAGTCAGGTGTGGAGGTTCATTTAGAACTCGACAGCTTGCAGTACAAAGACACTGCCGTTAATCATTCAAAGAGGCCATTTCATATAAATTTCAGCACTTTGTGGTTTATTCTTTTGAAAGTATTAACCAGTAATATGAAACATTTTATATCTAAAAAACGTCAGGAAACACTGATTAACAGACCTTTCAATCTGTCTGCGTTAAAATTTGGCTGGTTCTGGCTCGTTCCGTCAGGCTCCAGGCTGCAACTCATTAATATTCATTATTTGAATTTGCTGGACTCAGACTGGCTAACAAACTAGCCTATCAGAGCAAGGTATACTGTTTCCTGCCCCGCTGCGCATGGCAACATCAGACGTCGTGTCTTCCTGTTTGCTACGTCTTATGCTAACAGCTTTTAGCCAGCAGCATGCTAGGCGTGGTTTCAACTGCGGGAGTTGACGAATACTAACAAACAAAGGAGTTGTGATGAAACAGATACAGGCCGTTAGAACTCGGGTTTTATCGCCACCTGCGTAGTTTGAGAGATAAAAACTAAAAGAGAAGTTGTTGACCTGTTTTCACCCACTATGAAGGTAAGAACACCTGTGGAGCTAAAATATTCAACAGAAACCTCAGAAAAATTGTTTTTAATGGAAGGGTCTCTAAACGCACCACAACTTCAGATTAAAATTAAAGTTTGACACCTAAAATCTACTTTTTCATGGTTTACAGAAAGTTACTGATTTAATTTACAAATAATTCATTTAGAAGCTACTGAACCAAAAAGTTTATTCAAATTTACTGATCCAAAAACACTCTTCCTCTTACGCAGGATGGAGTCTGTTTACAAACACTTTGCAAACCAAACAGCAAGAATGATCAAACTAATGAGACCAGATTTCATTTTCTCAGCTCACACTTGGTGCTTTTTATAGTAATAAATAATAATTATAATTAAAATAATTATGTTTGCTCATCGTGAAACAGACTGACTACAGCTGTGGTCACTTGATTGTCCTTTCAGACTCAGAAATAAACAACTGCAGCTCACAGCCATGGAGATGAGGAATGGGATTGTGTGGTTTAGGCTTAATGTGCATTAAGAGTCACTAAGGAGGTCACTCAATCCAAAATTATTAAAACCATGAAAACAAATAGATCATCCATCACATCTCGGTCATTGTACTGAGGTAGGCCAGTGAATTAAATGTTTATGTGTTTATGTCTGTATTGACGTCAGAACATTATACTGCTAGTGGCGGTCGCGGTTCAGATGATTTGAAAAATAAGGAGGGAGGAAACGACCACAAAGTAGAATGATTTACTCTGGGAAAGCACATATTGTAATATTATACATTTTACTACAATACTGAGCTTATTAGGTACATTTCAAGTATAAAGATAAATAAAATCAGTTCAATCTCAAGTGTTTTTTGGCTAGATATGCTACCTTTAATAAAACAACTGTTTCTTTTTTCAGCCCACAGGGTCGAATAATCCAGAAGAGTTTAAAGGGTGATATTTTGAAGTCGGAGGATTGTGGTTTCTGGCCTGGTGCCACCCATCATGCAACACAAACCACAACAGGAAATGACCCTGGGTTTCTGTCGTAGGACCGAGCCTGGATAACGATATGTGCATGTCTCACTGTTTGAATGTCTTTACAAAGCTAAACCACAACAATAACTTTCAACTAAGCGTGTGTGTTTGGATCTGTGTGTGAGAATGTGCCCACCCTCGTCACTGGCGGTCTGTTGTTTGACAGCAGTGGGCACAGCTCTTGTGGTGGGTTTCCTGAGTGGGTGACGCCAGCTCTTAGAAGTCCTCTTTGCTGACAGGGTAGGGTACTGGCACACACAGGGATAAAAATAAAGTTGGAACAATCTGTCTCAGTGTCAAATGTGTCTGAAAATCTGAATATAATTGTGTATAAAAAACACTCACAGCACAGACCTCCCCAGGTTCAAGGCCAGATCCTTCTACTTCGTATGTATTTGACTCATTTTCCTCCTCTTCCTCCTCCTCAGATGATTCGCTACTGCTCCGTCCCTTGGTGCTGCTTTGCCGCTCGGCAAGTTCATCATCAGATTCACCTTCTTCCATATCAGACTCGCCATCATGTTCTCCCCCTCTTCTTCTGATGGGCAACGCTTCCTCTGCCTCCCTTTGTCTGCCAAGCTGCCTGCTAAGCAACAAAGATTCAGCTCCATCTCCTTCATCTCTTTGTAATTCATAGTCTTCACAAAGTCCCAGAGGCTCAATGGCACCAACTGATAGTAGAGAGGTGGGCTCCAGTTGGGCCCAGGTAGGAGCCCCACCTACATCCTCCTGGTTCTCTGACCTACACAGGTCTTTTGCTGGGTCTTCCAGGTCCGTGACTTCTTTGCATTGAGGTTCAGTCCACATGGTGTAGGGTAGAGGATCATGGGAAAAGTCAGAAGAAAGCTCTGGGTGCACATTCTGGATGAGAACTGCAGGACCCGGGGAACTGAAGTTCTTCCAGATGCTGCTGGAGAAGGATTTAGGCTCCATGTATGTATCCTGGAAAGAACAATGGGAGGAGTAGTGTGTAGTGTGGTGGTTGAGTTGTAATGCTGAGTGATTGTCATTTTGAGGGCACACTGAAGGGTCCTGGGTTGGATGACTGTAGTTTGTGTTACCAGACGACAGCGTGCTGCTCAGACTACATGTATTGTTGCTAGCAGCTGTGTTTTTGGACATATCTTTCTGTGTATCTGTCACATTGGGCTGTAGCTCTCTTTGAGGTGCAGTTTTATCAACTGGCTGGCTGGAGATGGCATCACTTTGCTCAGCAGTAACGTTTTCCAGCTTTGTCTGAGTCTTTTCTGGACCAGCTGACGATATTATTAGCCTTTCAGGGACATCACCAGGTGTTATTTTGTGCAAACCACTGGCAAATAAATGAGCTGTGTCTCCTTTTAAACCCGATACTGCTGCCTCTTCACAATTAACAGGAGATTTTAAATGCCAGTGGTTAGCATGTTCTGCTGCACCGGGCTCCGCTGACAACTTTAAATCTGCCTCTTCCTCTCCGACTCCTTGTGAGGACGGAGAGCCAGTTGGTGTTTCCCTCTGAAGCACAGGTGCAATCTGGTGGCTGCCTGATGTTGACTTTGGGAAATCAGGAAACCCGTCCTCAGCAGGGGTGAGGGAGGGCATCTCTTGTGTCAGTACAGGAGGCAAAGGGCAAATTCCAACCCTGTGATCTGGCTCTGGGGTGAGTTGTGGCATATCTACTATATTCCTCTGCAAAAGAGGAGGTAAAAGTCTTTCATCACTGCTGCGTGTTCCTACTTTGCAACTGTGTGCTGAGGAAGAGTCACTGGATGTGAAACTATCCCCCTCTGCTGGTTCACTCTTCAGATCATAAAGTGCGTCTGTAGTGGAGTGTAGATTAATACATTTAGGATTGGAAACTGTGTCCATTTCTTCTGTTTTATCACTGTCATTAGTGAAGTTCTCTGTACCTGCGTGTTCGCTGCTGTCAGTGTTCAAAGTTACACTCTGAGATGAGGAACTTGATACATGAGCTTTAGATTCAGAGGGACACAAGTCCATTTCAGTCTCAGGAGAAGACGATGAGTTGAAGTCATGTGACACCGAAGAGCAACAGCACGACTCATTAATTCCCAGGTGCATCTGACTGGCCTCAGGACTTGGTCCGAATCCGTCAGGACTACTTTTAACTATCGTGTTACCTGATGGATCCTGAGCGTCAGTAACAGATGACTTGAACTCATTCTTCACTGGTGAAGCAGCAAAGCTGGAGTCAGAGTTTTGGGATGCATCAATTTTAGAAAACCCCAAACCTTTACTCTCCACACGATTTACCTTGACAACACACATCTGTCTGCAAGAACCTGTAAAAGAGTGAGTTGATTTAAATTAACTATCAATAAACAAAAATGATTTCACTCTTTAAAAACACTTAGACACATATTTAACTCCACTAACAGATTCATTTGTATAATCTCTAAATAAACGTGCCGTCAGGTCGTCTCACCAGAAAGCTGTGACAAGTTAGGATTCTGATTGTGCTTGGACTCGGCTTCTTTTTTCTTCCCTTTCTCCATTTCTCTGCAGGTTGTTCCAGCTGCAGACCGGCGCACCTTAGGTCCAGAATGACCACTCAGACTTTTCCTCTTGCTGCCGCTTAATATTATGCTGCCATCCAGGTCAACGGGCTCCTCTGTGGTCCTGAGACGCTTGGAGCGCATACGAGAGTGACTACTGCTGTGAAGGAGGAGAGATTTTAAAAAAACATCTGAATATAAAGAATATTGTGTTTTCATACATTAAAGGCCACTAATCATCCAGTTTGTAGAATCTTCCATATATAAATGCTACACTTTATTCTCCTCACACACAGTTTTGCAATCTCCATCACAATATTATTTATTATTTATTTATTATGTTAAGAGGTTCCAGTGCCAGACCAGGGCAGGTGCTAGAGCTGGTTCGCAACTGGTTCTTTAAGACACATTAAAGTCTGGATTCTTTGACCCTCTGCTGTGTTTGTATAGACCAGCTGTTGCCAAACTTATTTTGCCACGCACCCCCTTTTATGTCCCGGCCGTGCTGACGCACCCCCAACCCCCCGCACCTTCAAAAAAATGCCACAAGCATTTTAGTTACTGCTGAAATGACGTTGAATTTTATTTAAGCTATATTAAAGACGGCATGTTTACTCAAATGAACATAAAACACATCTAATGATCACAACAATGCGCTCCTGCGTCTGTAAAGAAAAAAAAGTTACGCGCAAGCTTCCAGTTTTAGGGCAAAAAACACAGGTTATGGAAATAACATTAGAACGCCAATAATTTGAATCAAATTGCAACAAAGTCATACGAAAACAACATGGCTCAGGAACCGATAAAAAAACAGGATCCTGAGTTTTCAAGTGGCTCAGCCTGCAGCCAGATGAAGAAACAAACAGAAGAGCGCTGAGTATTTTCAGTATATTTGAAGCCATAATACAAATACCATTTGGCCAAATACTTACTTAGATTAATGCCTTTGATTCATCACTCTCTCTTGGTTCCTCTCCTTTATCAGTATCTTTGTTTTTCAATTTCTAAACTGACAGTTTCCCCGATTTAAGCCAACTGAGCGCATTTGCAAAAATGAATGAAGTAGAGGCAACAAGCTAGGTGCGTACA
Source organism: Pachypanchax playfairii (assembly GCA_006937955.1). NCBI lineage: Eukaryota > Metazoa > Chordata > Actinopteri > Cyprinodontiformes > Aplocheilidae > Pachypanchax > Pachypanchax playfairii. Next base: position 3,117,729 of record SSNP01000061.1, read on the forward strand.
TAAATTGTTCTAGATGAAGTGCATTTTGAATTGTAATTTCAATTGTTTTTGTTTAAAATTTTACAGAGGAAATATTTATTTACATATCTTTATTGTGTGGGGAAAAAACACAGTATTTTGTAATTATTATCATTACATTTTTCCGCCATTACATTTTTCACCTCGCGCACCCCCAGGGGAATCCCTAGTATAGAGCATCACAGAGGTTTACCTACACAGATCCCAGTTTGTCTGATTATACCTGCAAGCAGACGTCTTAACATCAGCGGTCTGTATTAAACAACAGTTGGTGCCTGTGAATGTTTTTATATTGATCTTGGTTTAGTGTTTGTGAAACAACACTGCAAACAGGAGTTACACATGCAGCGTCAAGCAGGATCCATAAACACCAGCTGAGAATATTAAAAGAGCCGACAATGTTTAAGAATGTCGTTTTCAAACTGGGTTTACAGATTCAATCGGATACAGAGATTGTGAAGGCAGCTTTATGTGGCGTTCTGACCCACTTTCACTGGAGATTAAAAACAAACACACACACAGCAGCCAGATGAAAGACGATGAGCTCATATTACTCCACTGCTAATGGGACTTCTTATTCATGTTGAAGCAGAGGATTTTTTTCTCAGATTAAAGCTATAGTGCGTAACTTCTGTCGCCCCCTAGCGGAATTTTGCGTTATTACAACAATGAAGCTGGCGCTTCCATATGACGTACGCCCACCTGTCCCCCCCCCTTCCCCCAACCGCTATCCCTCTGCCGCTGTGATTCGCGATTCCACAACATTTTTATTCTGTTTGAATAAGGACAGCTGTTGAAAAAAGATGGACTCTTCGGAAGAGGTAATTATTGTATTTTTTATTTATTTTCCACAGAAACGCAAATAGCTTATTACAAACGGGAGACAAGGTGCCTGCTAATTTGTAACTGACAGGTTAGTGAATGATCTCCTGCTACGAGACTCTCCGCTCGTCCTCCCCCTCCCTTCTTGTTGTGATGTAAAAGACATAATTTCCTGCGCGCCAGCGCGGGAATGTCGCCGTCCGACACGCAAAGTAAAAATGATATATACTGAAAAATACCGTGAGATGTTTGAGGAGCCGATCGGCTTAATCTGCATTGTGTCATCTCCTCTAATAGTGGCCTGGCTGAAACGGACATTCACGGACATGTAAAAGTTAAGCACTGTAGCTTTAAAGTGAATCTGAGAATTTTTTATTTTTTTTATATTTTTAAAACTCTCTCAGAGTTTTAAAAATGGTGCTCGCAATATTTTCATTGGTTGTTTGGTCTCCTCGAGCTCCTGATAAAAAATGGTGTTCTCCTTTTGTCTGGCAAAGACTTGGTGCAATGACATCACAAGTTTTTGGTTTTAGAACCAGAGTTTTTGGCAGAGGAAAAAGAAACTGGTGCTAAATAAGGTGGGACTCAACACACCTGTGTAGCTTTAGAACGTTTGAGTTTAAATACAGTACCCCTTATTAGTGGACTTGATCTTGCGGCGCCGCTGCAACCAGCTCTGCAGCTCTGGTGTTGTACTGGGGGTGGGAACAGTGTGGTCAATAAGAGTTGAGTCTTTCCCCAGCATCCAGTTAGCGTAGCGGTCAGGCTGAAAACGCTTCACAAAAGGTTCCATAGATATCTTCACCATGTCCTTGCTACACGTGCACTAAAAGAGCAACAACAAAGAGCTCAAATTATTCTGAAATGTAAACAATTATAACTTTAAATAAAACAATAAAGACAATATTTGAATTTAATACCAATATAAGCACAATTTCAAACAAATGTATCTTGGAAAATGTTTCATAGTCAGTTTTTAGAGACTCGGTCATGCCGTCTGCAGTCTGAGTGGGACGTTACCTGCGTGGCCACCTTGCCATAGTCAATCCAGCGCACTGTGGCAAAGTTAGTGGACTCGGCACAGTTGAAGCCATGATTGAAACCAGCATGGTAACCATACGGGAAGGTGATCATAAACTCTCCCGCTTCCTGAGTAATCTAACAGTACATCACAGCGAGTTTAGAACATGCACGATGGAGAGAAAAGATTTCTGTCATCAAGAAAACCATTAGTCATTTAGCTAGAACCAAATATTTTTAAAATGGTGGGGTAAAGTACCTTGTCAAAGGGAATGCCGTACTTCTTCAGTATGGAGGGTGAGATGAGAGTCATCTTGTGACGCAGAAAAGCCTCACAGCCTTTGAAGCTATTAGGAAAAAAACCTGACAAAGAGAAACACACAGACGTAACCAGTCAAATGCTTCAAAAATATTCCAAATATGACAGTAACATTTTAAAATGGGACACAAAGTCCTTCACTAATGGCCGGGAGGAAAAACGTGACGTTAATGGTGGCCAGAATTAACATTTTCAAGGACCATTAACTCAGCAAGCATAAACTGACATGATCATAGATGTCCGTCATTAACTGGGACAAGACGGTGACAAGTGGATATCATCATCATCATCATCAACTGTAGTGGCAGAGAAACAGATTCTAAACTGTAATAACTAAAATATTATTGGGTACAGTTTGTGGTACAGGATGTCCACATCGTTTCCTGAAAAAAAAACATTTATTCAACTGGTTTTTAAACTAGATTGAAGATTTTGGCTAGGGCTGAACGATTAATTGCATATGGAATAAAATTGCGATATGAAAAAATGAAATTTTCAAACCGCAAAGGCTGCGATTTTACCTACTTACCAGTAGGTGGCGGTAATGCACCCAAAAGTTGGTTGTTAACCACCATTAAACACCAACAGAAGAAGACGAAAGTCACGTGATTTGTGAACGGCTCAAACAAGGCAGAGAGAAGTAGAACTACAATAATGGCGTCAGGCTAGACAGCGGTGCACAATGTTTGATACCAAAGAGGAATAGTACGTCAGTTGTGTGGAATTATTTTGGATTTAAAAAAGATGCTGCGCAACGTCACGTCGTATTGTGCAGAACCTGCCTTACTACCGTTGCTACCTCACGAGGTAACACTACGAACCTTTTTCAACACCTGAAGAACCACCACACGACCATATATGAGAGCATTTAACATAAAACATGTCTAGCGTCCAAGAATGATTAATGTATAATGAACCACATATTGTTTATAATATACATAGATTTTTGCTTGAATTAGTTGAAAAATACACAAGAAAAGCTTGAGAAAATACTGCAATTTAAATCGCAATTGCAATATTTAGGAAAAAAATCGCAATAAAATTATTTATCAAAACCTTTAAGCCCTAATTTTGGCATTAACTTTTAATTGGTAATATTTGATTTTAAAATAAAAGAGTATTGGAAACACTCAGTTTGATGGTGATAAAAGTTGTTTTTTATCTCAAGTTTCCAAAATTATCAGCATTTCATGCTCAGATTGAAAGCATTTATCACAGTGTTTAAGTTTTCTCCATCTCAACTAGGAAACACATTTATGTTTGTAGTCAGAGTTGTGCTTTAAAACTGTTCTCTGAATGTTTTTATGCAGATTGCTGCTATAGTTCCAGTTTCAGAGCGCAGCAGGATTGAAACAGACAGTGGAGAGAGTTTGGGTTGTTTTTTACCTGTAGCCAGACGCTCCAGTCTTTTCCCGTGCTCTGGGGGGATGGCATACCTGTTAGAGATGGAGACATCAACTTAGTTTTGGGAAAATCTTCATTTGCAATTTCTCTCAGCGCTAAAATTAAGAAACTCAAGACTGCCCTCATGTGGTGGATAAAAGAACGCACATCAGCAGACATAAAACCTTTTCTATCAAATTATTTGATCCGTTTCTTATTGAATTTTAACAAACAGTAATCTGCCTGCTTTGTTTTAAGGTGGACTGTTATTTAACACTTAACTCTCCTAAATTGTAAAAGCTGTATAACATTTTAAACAAGCTTAGTTACGCCTCAAAATAAACTAAACCAGCATCACTGATTGCTACAGAGTAGAGGTTCGTGATAAATTAGGTTGACATTATTCTGCATTTTCTTGTGCAACACTGGTGATGCAATTTAAATTTTAAAGACTATTCCTAAAGTTTCTCAGCAGGAAACTCAGGAAGCGTGACAGAAATCCCCCAAGGTCTGACTGTGCATTCCGTTTGATGAGCTCCATCCGCCTTCAGGTCTGCAGCGCTTCCATCATCATATCACCTGTCAGCTTAACACAGCTCTGAGACGCACAGTAAGAGGGGACACACCACCTCTGGCAGAGGTGAAACAGGGAATCACGAGTATGTATCTATGTGGGGGGGGGGGGGGGG
>SSNP01000061.1:3121989-3216606 GCA_006937955.1 Pachypanchax playfairii
GGGGGGGGGGGGGGGGGGGGTGAAAGACAGGCGTTTCTACGCTGCTCCTTCCCAAAGATGAAATGTTGAAAATGAAATGAGATGAAGAAAAATCAGTGTGTGTCACATGATCAGGATGTGCATGTGTGTATGTGTGTGTTGCTGTCTGGCTGTGACACCGACTCCCGTGGGGGTTTCAGGGTTCACCGCTCTAATGAGTAAAACTACCTCCAGGGTAAGAGAAGGAAGAAAAAGTGGAGTCCATTTTTAATCAACCTGCATTTCTTTCACTTCACTTAACGTCCAATCATATCTGTGTGAACTCTCTGTACTCATTCCCTGACTGACTTTGTGGAACTGCAGTTGACAACTTGTTTTTAAGACAAAGGGGGAAAATGAATACAAGTTTGATACATTTGTAAATAAATAAATAAATAAATAATAAAATTAAATAAAATAAGAATAAAAAAATAGAATGAATGAATGAATGAATGAATGAATGAATGAATGAATGAATGAATGAATGAATGAATGAATGAATGAATGAATGAATGAATGACATTGATTTTGAAGTAGCAAAGGAGTTCTAACTATAAAAACACCACAACGGCACTTTGTTTTCAGTTTAGGATTCATTTAGTTAAAAATCTCGTTTTTTTCTTATGTTAGAATTAAAAAAAAAAGACTTTAAAAATTTAAACTATGGGCTTTCAGCCTTAGAAAACAGCCTAATTCCTGCTGCTGTAATGCACCTTTTTATTCCCACATATATTCAGACAGATTCTTTTACAACTCCTCGTTGTAGAAACTGCAGGTCATCTAGAACATGTACATGTAGAGGATCAGATATAAAGAGGCCCATGAGAAGAAGACTGCAACCCTCTTTGTTAATGTAAAGTATACTATCCATTCTCCTGCACATGCCTGTACACAAGTCAAACAGTGATCTATGAGTCCCACGGCTCATGCAATCCCACTGCAATATATTGTTAAGTACAAACAAAACCTCATTAAAACATTGTGAAGGATTTTGCTTCTGCAGGCTTGTGAGTGTAAATAATCAGCTTTACATCATTAAGACGTTGTCACTGAAGCTGTCACTTTATTTTGGCATGCTGAGTGACAGACTGATGAGAGTCATGCACAGGGTTTTCACCGCAGAGAGGTTGTCAGATTTAAATTGGCACATGCACAAAAATCTGAACCCACTCGCTGTTCTGATTTCACAAAAAGGGAGGTATCTTGTCATGTATGCAGGTCTGAGTTTTCTGGAATAGAAAGTGTCCAATCTGCAGATAGAATTCATCTAAAAACGAGACTCATAATAGGATACTGATGGTTCTGAATCACTTGATGACCCCCAGGAAAATGACTGAAAAATACATCTAGAAAATCTATTTAGCTCAAAAGTACATGTCTGTTTAAATGGAATCTCTGTTCTAACAGCTAAAAATGACCCATTACTTGAAATATTCTTGTGAAACATGAGTTCTAATGAATCTAATCAACTGTAATTAGGTGCGATGAGACATAATGGTGATAGAACTAAATGGTCTTCAATGCAACAAGCATCTTCTAGGATACTCCAGAGGCAAAGCACGGAGAGTAAAGGAACATGAACCAATCTACTAAAACAAATACATTTGTTTAAACTGAAAAGTCTGATCTTTTTGGCCTTCAGTTTTAGAAGAGTTGATGAAATTTGTTTGCTCCTGTGCTGTGCTATGCTCCACACTCACCAAGACTTGGGCTCTCCAAAGTGAAGGTAGTTGATGCTGTACAGGTCCATATCCTCAGTGTGCCAGGAGAAGGTGGTCTTCCACATACCGAAGTACAGATAGGGAGTGTTGACACCCTGTATGGAAACACCACAGTCCTCTTCAATAACATCCAGGATGGAGTTCAGGTGGCCGATGTTCCATTCTTCTACATCCTGAGAAATAACAAACACATGCTTGATTTAGCTAAACAAGCCAAGTAGCAGGATGTTGCTGTTTTCATACCCGCTCTATACAATCCCGAAACTTTACCTAACAGACAGCTGTGTAATAATAATGATTATAATAATAATAATAATAATACTAAAACAATGTCAGAAGAAACAAATGAGTAAAGCAAACAGAGAAAAAGAAATATCGTCACTTTACATGTTTTTAAAGTGTTTGTGACATACTCAGGTCTCAATAAAACAGAAGCTTTATAACCTTGTTTAATAAATCATAGTGAAGTTTTGTGCCATTTGAAACTTATTTATGGAGCAAAAATTGAGACTTTAAATTTGTACATGTAACTTTTGTTTTGTATTTCTTATTTATTTCTGTAACTTGCACACATTTGAAAAATACAAGTTTCAAAGTTACAGGTTTCAAAACACGCACAAGTTACAAAACATTTTTGACCATATTTGGGTTTCCTGGAATAACCTGGAAGTGGCTGATTTTGACCAACAAATCATGAATCTTTTTTTTTAAGCGAGAGGGTGCACATTGGAAAATTAAAGGTAGAAAAACAAAATGAGGCAGGTATGTAAAAGTGGGAGGAGATTCTGAGCTCTACACCCTCTCACTTTAAAAAAAATGATTCAGTGACTTTAACACAGTTTTTTTTATGCTGACAGGCTATAAATAATTAAATCATTTTAACTTGAAAGCAATAAAAACAAGACATAGTCTTCAAGTGTTATTTTTCTCCCAATCAAAAAGGAAAGAGTCTAATCAACCGAAAAGAGCTGAAATTTGATTGCAAGTATAGATTGTACAATAAATGATTAATGTTTATAGGAATCATGGGAGAGAAGCGGAGATTAAATAAAACTTTTACCTCATCATAAAGGCTTCCACTGACATCTGCACCATAGATGGGTGAGACAAAAGTCAGGTTCTTCCAGTACTTCCTCTCCAGATCTTCATAATTCAGGTAACGAGGTGTACAGTACCTACCAGGACAAAGGAAAAACCCAATCAGTGAGGACAAACATTTAGAAATCTGTAAAGAGAAAAGTACAAGAGTAGCAATTAACATCACCATGACAAAGATACTTTTATATTATTGATCAAAATCTCAACAAGCAAGTAAATGTTACACATAGGGGTGTCAAATTATCGCGTTAGTTGCGATTAATTAATGACAGCCATATTTGGTGCGTTATATTCCTTAATCACATTAATCTAATTTTTAATCTATATTTACAGTTTCTGCTTTTGTGTTGCTTTTAAATAAAATCCTTTTTTAGTATTTCGGCTTCTTGTGCTGGAGTTGTACAAAGGGATTAATCACTCTCTTAGGTGGACGTCTATTGGCTGCTGATTGACTTCCTGTGACGGCAAGGTGAGCAAAAGCGGTTAGTTGCAGAGCGGAGACGTGACAATGGAGGAGCATATGAGAGTTGTCGGTCCCATGAATGGAAAATTTTCCCGACGGAACCATGGATAACAATAGTGTTTTTCTTAGCTATTATTAAATAAGATTAAAAATAAGATTAATTAGATTAATTAATTACTGCTCAAAATTAAATAATCTCAACCAATTTTTAATCTCATGACAGCACTAGTTACACATCAAACAGTCATTATGTGTTATAAAATAAACTTGCCCAATAATGTATCAGCATATTATATAAAAATAGAGCGGCAAGAAAAAAACAAGGATTGCAATACAACATAAAATATTTCATGAAACATTGAAGGTCCAAATATAAAAATTTATATTTTAGTGTGTGAAATTTTTAGCATTAAGGCAAAGATTAAATCTTGGAAATACAATAATCAATTAACAATGTACTGAATAAATAAAGGGATTTAAATTCCTACTCAGACAGAATGAAAACAATGTTTGTCAGACAGTGAGAACCGTTTCTCCACACAGTTACAGTCAGTCAAAAACACCATAGAACTCACATGTCACTGTTAGCTAATCGTCTGAACTCCTGCACACTAAGTGGCTTCTTCTGGATGTTGTACTGAGTGAAGAGACCCGATTGACCCGCGACCATCTGCTGAATGGGGGCATCGATCATTAAATCATCTATATCGTCGTAGGTACGACGGGGCTTCCAGCCTTTAGGAGGAATGACCTGAGGGACAAACAAGGGAGCAAAGATTCATTCCTGAAAATAAAACAGGAATATAAATACTTGCACTGCAAGGCTAATCTAATCAGAATCCCTCTTTTATTGATGTTTAAATAAGTCAAACTTTATGAAAGAAAGTTTATTTTAACTTTTCTTGGCACATTCACACCAAACTAATGGGTGAGGAATAATGACATCACAGCATAGAGGACAAAAAAAAATAACATTTCATGCCCTAATCATCACAGAAGCAAATGATAGTAGCTGAACCTGTCATACCTTAGCCAAGCCTGCACGATGTGCACCCTGAGACTCCATATAAACCAGGTACTGGTTAAAGTCTTTGAACTCTTCCATTGTGGGCCTGAAGGTCATGATCTTGCAGGTGGGGTTTGCAGGGGAGTACACCTCTGCTCCCGCCATCCTGCCACCTCAGCAGCTAAAACCTGGGGATGAAAAAGCAAATACTCCGATTAGTGTTTTGAAACTGACTGGCCTTCTTTGTTTTCAGGTGACTTCATTACACCTGTTCATTTTAATCCTACTGAATATGAGCCCTTACATAAACAGAGCCCATTCAGAGACAATAAATCTAACTTTTGTGAGAATCGTAACAACTCAAGTTTTTGTATTTACTCCAAATAAAACTGAACAGATTATCTAAACAACTGTATATCATGTGGTTTTGTTAGCTTTATTGAAGAAGAAATAATCTACTATATTCATGACGGTATATCAGATTTATTTCTTTTTTCTTATTTTGAAAGGACTGACAACAAATTCCAGGAAGGTCTATCCCCTAATTACTCAGGTTGGGTAATAGTAGCTAAGACAAGTCTCAAAACAAACATGTTTCCTTATTTAAATCTTGATACATTTTATTATTACTTATTGCCAAGATACAGTAATTAAGTCAAGCTATCATAGTTCAAGTGATGCTTACTTTTTAAAATGTATTTCTTCCAAGCATTAAAATGTGGGGCAGGTTTCTAAAGTCACCACTAGATGGGGATAGAAATTAAACACATGTTTTGATTCTTTAAACCTGCTCATGCCCTTTTGTGGGTTTTTTGTCCCATCCGCCCATCCCATTCCCAACTTTACATAGCCAACACACAAAGGGTCACACTCACTAACTTTTATTATCCTTTAAACCTCTACTGTAATCCACGTCACTGTTCAAAATTGTGCAGCAGACAGATTATAGACTGTAAGAAGTTTTTAAAAACAGAAATCTCCAGAGAAATAAAAAAGCTAGTTTAATTCCAGTCTTTGTCTAAGTTTAACAGAAAATATTGAAACAATGGATAGTCTTTGTGTGGATTTTGTGATTTTAAAAAATCCGGTTATACGCAAAATGAAACAATCTGTGTTCAATATTTGTTTATTATCGCTTGTTTAGCTTCGTTCATCTTTGTTGTCTATCAGTGAAAACTAGCCAACTGCTAGCCTACGTTCTGTTATGATGCCGAGTAATGGCTGAACAAAAAGCGCCGCTTGCTAACTTGCATTTAACATTCTAAGTGGTGGATTAATCTGGCTTCAGTTACATATGAGTGCACCAAACCTGGTTTCGTTTTATTCAGAGTTAGAATTAGGCCAAGAGAAAGTATCAATAACTAATCTAGCTACAACATGAGCTAACTTGTTACTGCACGAGTGAATGGGATTTAAATGCCCCTCGCAAGGTGGCTGCTCAGGCCCGTCACTATCTCCGTTAAGACTTTATATAGTCAAATTGTTTTAGTCTAAGCTGGTATGTTCGCCATTATAGATTGCAATAAACAAATAAACAACTGTAAGGCAATCTGTGCTTGACTAGCGCCGTTGAGTGTCCATTTAATGTGGTTTAAAGCGATTATGGCTAGCTGTTGATAGCTTCGAAAATTGTGCAAAGCATTCACGAAATGCACCTAGCTTTCTACTTCGTTTATAGAAACCCAACGACCATGCGCTAGTTTCTCCGCTATTTCACGTCTTTTTCATACAGGTTCGCAAAATATTACCTCGATTGAGAAAGACGGGGTCGTATTGTTGTTTATCTCCTTCCTTGTTCAGCCAGCTGATTCACATGACAGCTGCTCCTACTGCTGCTTCGTGCCGTGAAGAGGAGCTGCGTTCAACACTATGTGTGTGTGTCAGCTGTAGTCATGGCGGTGGTGCAGTAAACCCATCCATATGCTTTGAAATCTGGCGAGTCGACGAACTGAAACGCTTCTCTGGGTATTAATAAAATGCAATTACACACGCCAAGAATCGTGTAACTTTTACTGGCACAAATAAATTATTTTCCACGTGTGTGTGTTTCTTTGTGAGTTTATTTTTTGTCAGCTCTCAAATCTTGAAAGTTCTCAAGTAATTGAAATGCCTTCTTCTGAGAAATAGCAAGAATAGAATAGAAACATACACATAATCAGTAAAAACATGAAACTAAACTTACCTTTTCTATCAAACTTTTTTGAAGAGTTATGGGAGCTATTGAAGGAACTCTGAGTTGCCAAATAGTGACTGACTTTGTTATATGGTGTGTTGGGTGTCCAACAAGTCTTGTAAACAATTTCTGAGTAAAGTCATAATTTCACCTAGAAATTGGACTTAGTGAATGGTGAAAAAACAGTTTCATTAATTAACTTGGTGAGTTTGGAATTAGCTTATTTATTGACTGAATGACTGGGATTTACTTGATTTATTTTCTGATTTGGTGAATTTGAATTTAGCTGGTGCACATACTGACTTAAAAAATTGACATTTATAAGATTTACAATGTTTATTCACTGACTTGGTGACTTAGGACTTCACTGGTGTGTTCACTGACCTGGTGATTTAGGATTTAGCTGGTGTATTAACAGATTTGATGACTTGGGATTTAGCTGGTATATTAATTGACTTGGGGACTTTGGATTCAGCTGGTGTTTTAGTGGCTTGGTGATTTGGGTTTTAGCTGAAATATTAACTGACTTTGTGACTTGGGATTTAGCTGGTGTATTAACAGACTTGGAGACTTGGGATTTAGCAGATGTATTTATTGATGTGGTGACTTGGCACTTACCCGGTGTATTAACTGACTTTGTGACTTGGGATTTAGCTGGTAAATTAACAGACTTTGTGACTTGGGATTTAGCTGGTGTATTCACTGACTTGGTGACTTGGGATTTGGGTGGTGTATTAATTATAAGGAGTGGCACCGTGAAGTGCAGTAGCCTTCTGTAAACTGGGAGGGTCGCTAACGTCGTACTTCAAACATGGCTGCCCAGGATGAACTCAGTAAGTTTCTCTCTCCGTTATTAGCGATTCATATCTTCTTAAATGTCGCATTACTACTTGCCAGAAAGAAATGTAGCAGCATTTATTGTCCTCCCTGCTTATTGAAATATTTTTAAATTGACAATAAAGCTTTAATCAGTTTAAATCTGTGACTGTAATGCTAGCTCGCTGCTCAGATGTTGCTAGCTTGAACGCTAACGTCAGAAGGCCGTTTGCCCAGTCATGGTCAAAATGAAACTGTCACATTAGATATAAATTTTTCTCTGTTCACCAAAGTTTTAATTTGTAGACTTACAGCACAAATATCTGGGGTATTTAGGAATAGTTACGTGAGGTGTCAATACTTATAAAAAGGCAGTGGGATGGGCTTTAAGCAACGATATTAAGCGTGGACACTTTTGTTAGATATCGTTAGCTGCTTGAGAGAAGCCAGGAGAAAGAAGGTTGAGATCATCAGCCAAACTGGAGCAACATGGCTGTGAGACTTGATTAAATATGTTATATTATTCTCTCTTTTTTTCTGGAGTTGAAGGTCACATAGAGGGGCTTTGCATGTGGTTGCATACTGCCGGTGGTTCATAGATTCATTGATTTCGTGGTTTAGTTTTCCTTCTCTGGGTTTGACAAATCGTGTATCGTGTTTTGACAGATCAACTGGAACGTGTGTTCCTTCGCCTGGGCCACGCAGAGACTGATGAGCAGCTACAGGACATTATCTCCAAGTTTTTGCCCCCTGTTCTTCTGAAACTCTCCAGTGTTCAGGAGGGTGTGAGAAAGAAAGTAAGGATGGCCTTGCTTATCTCTGAGCTCCATAAAGCTTCAAATCTCACTGAATTTAGCTGAGTCCTACCATTACACTTTTACTCCACAAATATAACCTTGATCAAAATGCCAACTTTGACAATAAAGCTGTAGGTCTCATTAAAGGCTCTTCTAGCCAGAGATGATTATGTTTATGCACTAAAAACTGTGTTGATTCTGATAGGTGATGGAGTTACTGGTCCATCTGAACAAGAGGATAAAAAGCCGACCAAAGATTCAGCTACCTGTAGAAACGTTGTTGGTGCAGTACCAGGACCCGGCCGCTGCATCCTTTGTTACAGTAAGACCTTAAGTTATTTGGGAAGCATGTTTATTAACCACTTCAGTTCGTACTACTCAGTCATAACTTAAGCACACATTTCCTGAAGATTTACTTGTAATTCTTTGACATCCTGGGAGGTTTATTGTTTTGTTACTGTTTAAATTTCATATTGTATGATTTGGTTGCCTTCAAGTTTGAGAGTTTATCTCAGAGATCCAGGAATAATATGGCTTTGTTTATAAAGGCCGATTTGTAGAAACTAGTGTGCGATGCTGGAGACAGGAGATGTGATGGCCTTATCTTTTTACAGAATTTCACAATCATTTACATTAAAATGGGCTACCCTCGTCTCGAGGTGGGGAAACAATGTGAACTGGCCCCGACTCTCCTCACTGCCATGGAAGGAAAGCCACAGCCCCAACAGGACAGGTGAAGAAAGGACACGCGCATAAAGATGTGAAAATGTTTATCTGTCGTCATTCTGCGCGTTCAAATGCTCGTCTGTTTTGACTTACAGATTTGTTTAACTCTACCATTTAATTCACTCATCCATACTGTTTAATTGCATTTGAATTAGTAGGTTTAGAACAAAGTAGATAACAGTTAAACCCCAGTTCCAAAACTGTTGGGATTGTTATAGTGTAGTATCCTTCCTTTCCTGTTAGTGTATTTACATATTAGATGTAGCTACTGCATAAACAGACTCAACACAAGTCATTTGTATGGCATACTTGTTTGATGTGCTCCCATTTTTCATGAGTATTGTTAGTTTTTACGATAATCATATTGTTATACCATATTATTCTTATTAGACTCTCACTAAAACACCTTCTCTTCTCACCCAAGAAGCAAATGTGGTCAATCGAACTTCTCTTTATGGGTTTGCATATTTTGAAATTTTTTTTTCATATTGTTTTTGTAGTGTGAAGCTCACCAGGATCTCCTTTTTGTTAATGTGTCGATAAATTTGACTCAGTTTTATGTAGAAGAATCTGGTTCAGTTCAGACCAAAAGGTTTGAGGAACCATGTTGGGACAGTGACAATGTATTCTTGAAACAACAACTTTTTCTAATTTTATTTGTCCCTGATCCAGTGCTTGAGTTCTTTGGTACTTTCTAATAAAATATGTGATATTATAAAAATATAATTTAATAGAAACAAACCCTTACGTATATTTTTTATTTCTATAAAAAGTTATGTAAGTGTCATAAAATAATCAGTGGATCTTTAATCTGTGTTCAGATATTATCCACACATTGTAAGACCAGATCTTTTTTTTTTAAATGACATTGTGGTTTTATACTTTCTTCTTTCTCGTCTCCTGCTCTCAGCCTCATGCACCTGCTGATTCCTACTCTTTACCATATGAAGTATCCCACAGACCCATCCAAGGGTGCTTCTCCATTCAACCTGTCCGAGAGGCCTAAGACGATGCACCTGCTGCTTGAGTTCATGTTAGATGTTTTGCTGATGCCTTACGGGTGAGTTCCTGCTGTGTAGTTTGAGCATAATTTGAGTTGATCAGAATCTTACAATCAAATTCAACAGATCTGTTTCCTTGTAATTATTTTTTGAACTCGGGATTTAAATAGTTCTCTGTTGGTTTGTCTTTTAGGTTTGTGCTGAATGAATCTCCCACTCGGCCTGCGCCTTCCTCCGCCTCTGCAGGAGATGGGATGTCAGCTGGGAGCAGTCAGGGTCTCCCTCAGCCTCCTCCAGGGATGAGTGTTTATGCTGTAAAGAGGGTGATCGGAGAAGCCCAGTGGAACGCCGAGCAGCTAGAGCAGGTACCATCACTTAAACTGGACATCAAGTAGGATTTTATTTATCTGTTAGAATAGATGATATGCGATAACATGCAGAATTTCATTAGCTAGCACTTGATAAATCTGGGTCCATTGTAGTTTAAAATGGGTGTTTTACACTGTGAGCAGTTCAGTCTTGTCCTTATGACCATGCGATTGTCCAGTTTGTGTTGATGACAGTCTAGTAAGTCCATGTTTGTCTGCTTTTTTTTGTAACAGTGCAAGCTGGGTATAGTGAGGTTCATTGAGGCGAAGCAGGTGCCCGAGGTGGAAACAGTGGTGCATCTGGTGGTGGCGTCAAGCGACACCAGACACAGTGTGGCAACTGCTGCTGATCTAGAGCTGAAGAGCAAACAGAGGTTGGTGAAACAAGCTGCATAGTTCCTGAATTATACGAATACCAGCAACTTCTGCTGTGAAACTTGATACTGTGGAAACAGTAACTGATTGTTGTTCAGGCTTCAGTCCATTATCCAGAACACTGAACAGCTCTTTCACATCACAGAGAAGCACTTTTAGCCTCAGATTGACCAACATGGAGTGCTCCAAGGAACACCACAGAAATGCTTCCTTCCCACAACCATTAGACTTTTTAACTCCTCCCCCATCACCCAACCACATTAACGACCTTACTTTGAAACCCTTGGAAAGGTTAACCTAAGTGTTATTATTTTGCTACAAAGTTTTTATTATTAGTCTTACATAAATTTGCTAGAAACACAGCTGGAACATAGTTTCCAAAACATTAACTGCTCATATCTGACTACTGACAAGCGATGGATGTAAATTCTTAATATCAGTAGTCTAAATGCGTAGTGTTGTGATATTTGAAGAATTTTTCTCTACAATTTTGTAGAACTGTAAAGCTTCAGTCACAATGATCCGTACAAATGGCTGCAAACATGCTACAAATGTTTTCTTTTGACTATTTCTTACAGCAGTCGTATACAATCTAGTTTTTATGGCCCATTCGGTAGTTAGTGACCAGGTCAATGGTCTGCTTCAATATTTTTCATGAGCGTGCCGCTCAAACCCTCTACGTAGAGCTGCTGGGTGAAACAACCTGCACACAGGACGCCATGATCAGGGATTATTTACTTTTTATTTACTTTATTAATTACTTATAAAACTGTGGAGAACTGCAGGGTTTTTTTTAAGGATAAAAAAATAAACTTCAACAAAATGCTGTTGTTTTCAGAAAATTACACTTCTTCTTTTTTATGATGCATGAAGCCACATGATTCAACAGCTTATTAAAGGTGTTCCGGTTCCTTCTGACTGGTGGTCCAGCTCATGGAACTGAATCCGGTACTGCCTGTAGAGGTTCTTCCTCTGGATCCATTCCTGCTTCCACCAGCGTGTCTTCATTCTTCATCTGCAGCTGTAGAAGGTGCAGCTGGAGTCTCTCTGCATTATTGTCATCTTGAAAATTAGAAGCTTTGGCACAAATTTCTGAGCAGATGTGATGATCAACACAGAATTTTAGATACTGGACCTCCTTCACTTATATTTATCGACAAAATGTGCTGATAGCCGAAGGATCTTTACAACAACGATTTGCAATTGCAGTGAGTTTCACATGAGGGGTCCGTTCGCACATCTTATGACAAAAAAAATTTCAAAAGATGATCATAGGTAGACCAGTGGAAGGTTCCAACACACCCGTATGAAGAGAGCAAGAACTCTGCAGCTGAAAATCACCTCATTCAAATGCCACTTCCAGGAACGTTCACAAACTCCAGATGTTGTAGGAGAGGAGATTTGTTTGTACGGGTCACTGTGATTGTGGCTTTAATGACATGCAACTGTTTCTGGTCTTTAACTATTGCACATGCTGTAAGTGCAACAATCAGGCACTTTTCGGACTCACTTTACTATTTTGTAAGTAAAGAGATATTTTCACCCCAACAATTTTTCTCTGGGGAAGTTGATGTGATTTGGATTCTATCACAAATTTTCCAGTAACTTTGTGATTTATTTGTTATTGTGAGTAAACTGGTTTTAAAGAAATTGTAAAACGTTTTTTTTTTCTTCTAGCATCATCGACTGGAATAATCCTTCAATTATTAACAAGATGTTCAAGGTGTATCTGGGAGATGTTCCTCTTAAAACAAAGGTTTGTAAACAAATTTAGTGACTATCCTGCAAATCTAGACCGATGTTATATCTGTATATTTGTTCTTCTTCAGGGTGGTGGTGTGAAACAAGAGCTGAAGCATGAGCCCGTGAGCACAAGAGTCAAACTGAAGATCCTGCCACATCTTCTCCGCTCCCGTCTGGCTGCAGAGTGTTTCCCAGCTAACATCCAGGTGCATACACGAGCCTTTACAACCACTGTCTCACCTTTCAGCTGTACTGTGACTCTTACCAGTTTGCTTTCTGCTGTAGGTTGTGTATGACGGTTTGTTTGGAGGCAACACCAACAACAAGCTGCTGTCTCTCACTTTACAGTTTGTTCATCACATCTGCATGGTGTAAGAGAAGTGCACCTCCTTTTATCTCAGATCAGATTCACTGTATTTTTTTTTACAAGTACTTGGAATAACGACTCATTTCTTCTGTTTTCAAGATGCCCCGACACTAACAAGCCTTTGGGACTCATGCTGCTTAATGGTCTTACCAAACTCATTAATGAATACAAGGAGGTACATGCACATAAAGAATGATTCATTCTGTTTAGTTTACTATATAGTTCTATTTACTGAACAACATTTGTCGTTACAGGATCCTAAGTTACTGTGTGTTGCCTATTCTGCTGTTGGAAAGCTGTCGAGGTATAATTCAAATTTACTGTTTTTATTCCTGAATGACTCCAGATCTGAAACTTTTGTTTATAATTCAATGTTTACATAAAACCTCTTCTTTGTTTTAGTCGCATGCCGCAGCTTTTCACCAAGGATATTGCACTGGTGCAGCAGTTTTTTGAATCTATGTGCAAGGTGGGGGAACACAACTCATTCTCTAAAAACCCTGAACCAAACATGACAGTTATAGTTTAATACATGCACACTTTTGTTCTCTGGATAATGTAATTGTACCAGTTATTTTTAAAACCGTGCGTTAACTTCTTCAGGAGGAGCCAGATGTTCGTCTTGCAATTCAAGAAGCTTTATCGATGATGGTTGGTGCCTATGCAAACCTCCAGGGGGCGCTGCTGAATTTAATGGAAGCCCTGGTGGCTGCATACATTGGAAAGGTGAGCGTGCACAGGCAGAATTTGTAACTGATTTATGCCTAAACAAAAGAGACGTTTGACTGGTCGTGAGGGTAAACAGGTCTGATCTTCGTTGTTTTGCAACAGCCAGAGGTGCAAATTCGTCAGGTGGCCATGAAGTTCGCCAGCACGGTGTTCGCTCCAGATCACGTTCCGTCAAGATACCTGCTGCTGCTGGCTGCAGGAGACCCGTAAGTAGAAAAACAAAAACACAGATTTCTTTGAAAATAATGTACCGAAACAAGAATAAAACAAATGTTTCTGTTGTGCAGACAAATATACATTTTGTTGATTTTCTATGTTTTAGAAGGGAAGAGGTTTCTACAGAGGCTCAGAGGGTGCTTAGAGCTCTTCCTACAAAGAGCTCAGAGAAAGAGGGACCAAAACCAATGCCTTCATTTCCTGACATGGTTGCCTATGTCCAAGAGAAAGTGAGGATCTTAAGGGCTGCACATAAACTTTACACTGAAGTATTGTGTTAAAAAAGTCAAGAAATCGTCTCTAATATTGTGTATATTTTTATTATTAGGCAGCTCAGAGGATTAAAACTCCAGCTAAGTACATTGTTGGAACCTCTACAATTCCTTTTAACCCATCTGCCTTTGGAGAGGTAAATAAGAAAACCAGTGTTTCATCTATATATCTTGACATTGTGTGACTTGGAGTTTAATTTCCTGCTGTAAACACTCATTTTGTTGTCCTCATGCTGTTTTATTCCCCACCTATGCTCTTCCAGATCATGCTCTATTTGAGGATGTGTTTAGCCCACAGTGCTGGGGCGACACCCATGTCCACGCGCCTGTCAGACATGCAGGATGACGCGCCTGCCATCGGCCGCTACGTCCATGCACTGCTGTCCTCTGAGCCTCCACCCTCAGGGTCAAAGGGCTTTGAGGCCAATCCTGTACATGTCTACATGGATCTTCTGCAGAAGCTGTTGTCTGCTGTGGGAGGTGAGAGAAGTTAGCGTGCAGCTGTTACCGTGGGCTTTTTCCCCTTTGTTTTTGCAGTAAACGAGAATTGGTAATCTGTATCATCTTGAATGTAGTTCTATTACTTGTTCTTTGAAATTTCTCCACAGGAATCCCAGTCATGTACTGCTTATTGGAAGTAGTGTCTGTGTGTCCTGAAAAACTGGCCCCTAGATTTGCTGATAAGATTGACTGGATCAAAGTGAGTGTTTTCTACACATCTTTAGATTGCAACCTATGCAGATATCCAAATGGTATAACAGTTAGTTCAGTAATTGTTTTGGAAAATCAGGAGTTTGAAACACATTTCCTAGTGATGGGTCCAGCTGGTTGTAAAGACAGATGTGCTTTTTCAGAGTCTGATGAACACAAATAAGGAGGACATGAGGGAACTGGCAGCTCAGCTGTATGCTTTGGTGATCTCCACCATGACTGGTAACGAGCTGCAGACTGCCGTGCAGAATCTGGTCAAAATCACCAAAGACAACCACGTATGTTTTACTGCTTTGTACTCATGCATCCTTCTTTAGATCAAATATTTAGTCTTTTTTTTTTTGTCTGATCTCAGAGTCCTGAGACTCAACATGGTGCCATCTTGGCTCTCGGCTACATGGTGGGACGGAACATGAGCAGAAAGAAAGCCATCACTTGTGACCCGACACAAAACAAAGGGCAGGAGATGGACATTGTCTCCCAGGATGATAATGAACTTTTTTCCATGGCAACCAAAACGATTGGTATGTAAATCTTTTACCACAAAGATTCTTTTGGATTGTATTTGTTTATCATTTGAGTACAAGTTTTACATAAGTCATTATTTATTCTTATGAGGAATATTTTGATAAATGGCGTCTGTGTTGATAATTTTTTGGGGGTTTAATTTTTTCCCACTGAGAGAATTTTGTGTCGATATCCAGGTTCCTTCCTGGACAGCAGCAGTGCTCTGTTGGCCATCGCAGCCTGTACAGCTCTTGGAGAAATTGGGCGTAATGGATCCCTGCTGATTAGTGCAGAAGGAGAGGGCTTTACTAAACTCTCTCTTGTAGAAAACCTGCTGGCTCGAATCACTTCAGGCAAGGAGAGCTCGAAGGTAACCTGGAACTTTACAAGAGCACCTTAACTTTATCCTGTATTCCTCATTTATGGATCAATGAGATTATTGAATATTAATGACATTAATAAAGGTTTTCAGTAAAAGATTTCAATTTTTTTGGTTTAAATTGCTCTTTTTGTTTTATTTATGTTTTTTAGATGAAGGAGCGATCCATTATGACCTTGGGTTATCTGCCGGTAGGAGACGCAGACTTTCCTCACCAAAAGAAGCTGCTGCAGGGACTCATGGACTCAGTGGAGGTATAACATACTGAAGAACCTCAGCAGTGAATGTTAGCACATCAGGACATTCACATGATTTCATCCAAATTAGTATATCAGATAGTTTCCGTTATCATAGTATCGGTTTTGTAAAGGATTGCTTGAACTGCAGTAAATCACAGGTTTGTTTCGTACATTCATGTTCTGCATGTACATAATAAATCTGGCCAATCGGATGGACTCTCACTACTTATGATTCTCATGCTGGATTTAGATAATAATGACTAAATCAGATAAACGTTGTGTCGTAATGACAAAGAGGTAAAAATGTCGGTTCATCCCGATTTATAAAGTTGTCACAAAATTTAACAATATCTCAGCTGTCTTTTTTTCAAACTTGCGAGCACTGAGCAGAATGCAGATCCAGATGTTTATGATTTACAACAAATCCACATCGACTCTGCAACGCTGACAAACTGGATGTTCTTCAGAGGTTAGCAGCACTGATTATAGTTGGACACAGTCTGTTCTACAACACCATGTCTGTCAGTCTGTCTCTGGTGCAACACACTCAGTCACAGAGCTTGAACTCTGAGCAGTAACACACTGGGTTGCAGATGATACCTCCAAATGTTTTGTGCATGTATCCGTCAGAGCTGTGCATATAAGTGTATGGATTCTCTATGATGCAGGAACGTGCCCATCAGTTTAGTGCATATAAGCGTCGACCACTGTATACAGTGGGGCAAAAAAGTATTTAGTCAGCCACCAATTGTGTAAGTTCTCCCACTTAAAAAGATCAGAGAGGCCTGTAATTTTCATCATAGGTATACCTCAACTATGAGAGACAAAATGAGGAAAAAAAATCCAGAAAATCACATTGTCTGATTTTTAAAGAATTTATTTGCAAATTATGGTGGAAAATAAGTATTTGGTCAATAACAAAAGTTAATCTCAATACTTTGTTATATAGCCTTTGTTGGCAATGACAGAGGTCAAACGTTTTCTGTAAGTCTTCACAAGGTTTTCACACACTGTTGCTGGTATTTTGGCCCATTCCTCCATGCAGATCTCCTCTAGAGCAGTGATGTTTTGGGGCTGACGCTGGGCAACACGGACTTTCAACTCCCTCCAGAGATTTTCTATGGGGTTGAGATCTGGAGACTGGCTAGGCCACTCCAGGACCTTGAAATGCTTCTTACGAAGCCACTCCTTCATTGCCCGGGCGGTGTGTTTGGGATCATTGTCATGCTGAAAGACCCAGCCACGTCTCATTTTCAATGCCCTTGCTGATGGAAGGAGGTTTTCACTCAAAATCTTACGATACATGGCCCCATTCATTCTTTCCTTTACACGGATCAGTCGTCCTGGTCCCCTTGCAGAAAAACAGCCCCAAAGCATGATGTTTCCACCCCCATGCTTTACAGTAGGTATGGTGTTCTTTGGATCCAACTCAACATTCTTTCCCCTCCAAACACGACAAGTTGAGTTTCTACCAAAAAGTTCTATTTTGGTTTCATCTGACCATATGATGTTCTCCCAATCCTCTTCTGGATCATCCAAATGCTCTCTAGCAAACCGCAGATGGGCCTGGACGTGTCCTGGCTTCAGCAGGGGGACACGTCTGGCACTGCAGGATTTGAGTCCCTGGCGGCGTAGTGTGTTACTGATGGTAGCCTTTGTTACTTTGGTCCCAGCTCTCTGCAGGTCATTCACTAGGTCCCTCTGTGTGGTTCTGGGATTTTTGCTCACCGTTCTTGTGATCATTTTGACCCCACGGGGTGAGATCTTGCGTGGAGCCCCAGATCGAGGGAGATTATCAGTGGTCTTGTATGTCTTCCATTTTCTAATAATTGCTCCCACAGTTGATTTCTTCACACCAAGCTGCTTACCTATTGCAGATTCAGTCTTCCCAGCCTGGTGAAGGTCTACAATTTTGTTTCTGGTGTCCTTTGACAGCTCTTTGGTCTTGGCCATAGTGGAGTTTGGAGCGTGACTGTTTGAGGTTGTGGACAGGTGTCTTTTATACTGATAACGAGTTCACACAGGTGCCATTAATACAGGTAACGAGTGGAGGACCGAGGAGCCTCTTAAAGAAGTTACAGGTCTGTGAAAGCCAGAAATTTTACTTGTTTGTAGGTGACCAAATACTTATTTTCCACCATAATTTGCAAATAAATTCTTTAAAAATCAGACAATGTGATTTTCTGGATTTTTTTTCCTCATTTTGTCTCTCATAGTTGAGGTATACCTATGATGAAAATTACAGGCCTCTCTGATCTTTTTAAGTGGGAGAACTTACACAATTGGTGGCTGACTAAATACTTTTTTGCCCCACTGTATATCAGACTCACCTGTTACAAACTACTAGATCAATAAGACACGTCTCTGTTCTTCGCTTCTTTTTCACCTCCAGGCGAAGCAGGTGGAGCTTCAGTTCACGGTTGGAGAAGCCATCACCAGTGCTGCTATAGGAAGTTGTTCCGGAGCTGCCAGAGACCCGTGGACCTGCACCGAGGACCAGTACAGCCCACCACACAGTCAGTAGTCTGATTCACACTGGAGTTCGTTCATGCTGCTGTAAACTCAATCAGAACATTAACCAGTAATTAATGATCATGTGATCAGATCTGTTGTGCTGTGTAGCATTAAAAAACTGCAATGTGTTTTTACTGGATATATAAAAAATACATATGCACAAGTTTTATATTATTAACTATTTATTCTAAACATTACGGTAAATATATCTTCTTGAAAATTCTCTTTTTTATTCTCTCTTATTCTTATTATTTCCTTTTTTTTCTCTCTTAGATGTTAAAAGTAATGATGTGGTTCCCTGGGTCCTCAACTCGATCCTGTCCAAGTACATACCGAGCCAGAACCCTCACGTGAGGCAGGCGGCCTGCATCTGGTTGCTCTCTCTTGTCAAGAAACTCAGCCAGCACAAGGAAATCACTGTATGTTAGTGCTGCAGTCGTATAGCTCAGATAAGATGGCAAAGAAATACCTTAAAAACTAAACAAATTTAAAAAAAAACAAACGCAGAAGGTTTAAATGCCTGTTTGACCTAAAAAAGGAGTGTTTCTTGTTGTTGTTTCTTTAATATTTGTGAATATTAAACAGTAAGTTTGATTATCTTTTAAATGTCTGACGTGTTAGTAGGTGAAGCTGAGCTCACGTGAACCAGAAATTCTTTTCTTCTTCTCTTGCAGTCTCATTTGAAGGAGATTCAGATAGCGTTCATCTCAGTTCTGTCTGATCCTGATGGTGAGATGAGGCTTAACTTTCTATTTAATCCCAATACATTAAATTCACTTTTATAATAATACTAAACAAACCGCAGTCTAACTGTATTCTGTTCTTTCAATGTCTTCCTTCATTTTGCTTCCAGAGTTGAGTCAGGATGTGGCGTCTAAAGGCCTCGGGCTTGTCTATGAGATGGGAGACGAGGCTGATCAGCAGGAACTGGTGTCCACGCTGGTGGAAACGCTTATGACTGGTAAACGGTGAGAAAACACTAAAACCTAGATTGAATCAAAGCCATATGTTGTTTCTGATCTTGTTAAAGCTTGTTAATCTTTACAAATAGGGTGCGACATGCAGTGTCAGCTGACACAGAGGTGTTCCAGGGAGAGGGTTTGGGAAAAACACCTGATGGGTGAGTCGCTTCAGATTTGAATAAGAATTTTAAAAAGAATCTTAAGTTTTAAAGTACATTGTTCATGTTCAGGTAATATTGTATTTCAACCTGTTGTGATTCCTGACAGTCACAGCCTGTCTACATACAAGGAGCTCTGCTCATTGGCCAGCGATCTCAACCAACCAGATCTTGTGTACAAATTCATGAACCTGGCTAACCATCATGCCATGTGGAACTCACGCAAGGTTTCCCATTCAGATAAAATCCCGTTCACATCTTTGTGCCTCTTTTCCATTCGTTCTCAGATTCTAATCAGCTTTTCCTCCTTTCAGGGAGCAGCTTTTGGTTTCCACATGATCGCAGCCAAGGCCGGAGAGCAGCTGGCTCCATTCCTGCCCCAGCTAGTACCACGTTTGTACCGCTACCAGTTTGACCCCAACCTGAGTATTCGCCAGGCCATGACCAGCATCTGGGATGCCTTGGTCACTGATAAGACCCTGGTTAGTGTTGTAACAAGAGTTGTTCACACAGAGGGGCGGATGCAGGCGTGTGAAGCACTGCTAGGATTTACAGTTTACTTTCTCCTGTGTTTGTCTAGGTTGATAAATATTTAAAGGAAATCCTGCAGGATGTTATTTCTAACTTGACCAACAGCACCTGGAGAGTGCGCGAGTCCAGGTACAATAAAAATACGTTGATATTTAAATTGTCTTAATGCAACAACTAACCCTCAACGAAAACAGAAGCTTTTTCTTCACAAAGACTTGAGTAGAATTTGCTTCCATCACGGTTTTGACACAATAATTGGATTGTATTTTTATTTTCAGCTGTCTGGCCCTCAATGATTTGATTCGTGGTCGTCAGGCTGATGACCTCCTCGATCACCTGGCAGAAATATGGGAAACTCTCTTTAGAGTTCTTGATGATATCAAGGTGAGAAGGAACTTAATGTTGCTTTCTTTCACATCGCCATTTAACGCTGCATGCAACATAAAATCTGCTACATGTTGGATCTCAGTGTGTTTATTGAATTGATATTTTAGGAATCTGTAAGAAAAGCTGCAGACTTGACGTTGAAAACACTCAGTAAGGTAAGACTGTATCTTCAAGCATGTTTTTATTTCTCCATGTGAACTTGAGTTCACGTCAGAGTTCTCTGGTATCTGTTTCTGTGCAGGTGTGCGTTCGTATGTGTGAGTCTACTGGATCTGCTGCACAGAGAACTGTAGCTGTGATGTTACCCACCCTGCTGGAAAAAGGCATCGTTAGCAGCGTCTCTGAGGTTCGCTCACTCAGGTAATCTCCCTGATAAAACATGGGCTGGCCTCTGTGTCGGGGGGTGTAGCAGGTTCTCAACCTGATCACATGCTGTAGTTTACATAACTTACATCTTATATATCTTATATTGATAAAATCAACTAGAAATGTGTAGGTTTTTTGCTGTATGATTGTTGTGAATGTTTTTGTCAACCAGCATTCAGACCCTGGTGAAGATCAGTAAGACTGCTGGTGCCAGACTCAAGCCTCACGCTTCCCGTCTGATCCCAGCACTGCTGGAGGCTCTCACCACCCTGGAGCCTCAGGTCCTTAACTACCTGAGTCTCAGAGCCACCGAGCAGGAAAAGGTAAACTCCTTCCTGTTGGCCTGAAGGTTAACCTGTTGGTTTTCTGTTGTTCTGAGTTCTATGTGTGTCTGTAGAGTGCCATGGATGCTGCACGGCTGAGTGCTGCCAAGTCCTCTCCAATGATGGAGACCGTCAACATGGTAAAACAAAAAGGAACTGAATTTATAGTTAACTCATTTAGAGTCAGTGAGACAGGGTTTTGAGGGTGTGTGTGTGTGTTCAGTGTCTGCAGCATCTTGATGTTTCGGTGCTGGGAGAGCTGATCCCTCGGCTCTGTGAGCTGCTCAAGAGCGGAGTCGGTCTGGGCACTAAGGTTAGACAAAGTCCTTCTGTCATCAATTTGTTCAGAAATGCTCTTATTGGTTATTGATTTACCCACAATTCACTGCTCACCTTTCTGATGTGATGTGAAGTTGTCTGGCTCTTCTTCTCAGGGAGGCTGTGCGAGTGTGATTGTTTCTCTCACAGTTCAGTGTCCCCAGGATCTAACCCCATACTCAGGTACAGCTCAGACCTTCACCTGGTCCTTCAGTCTGTCTCAGGTTGGAACCAGCAAACCCAGTTTAAATTTGTTGTTTTGAAGGTAAACTGATGAGCGCTCTGCTGAACGGGATCCATGACAGAAGCACGGTCGTACAGAAAGCTTTCGCCTTCGCTTTGGGTCACCTGGTCAGGGTATGCACAGTTCAAAATAAACGAATTGTTGGATCATTGTTTTTTTTTTGTGACTGCTCAAGATGTTGTCATGACAACATTTGTTTTTCCTCATCAGACAGCAAAGGACAGCAGTGTAGAAAAACTTCTGCTGAAGCTCAGTAACTGGTACTTAGAGAAAGAAGGTGAGACACAGTAAACAAATTCTTCAATTGTGTAAAAAACATTTTTTTAACTCAAAACAGCAGAATTTCTAAATATAAACGTAGTAAAACTACATTTCACTCAAGGTGCATGGTTGTTATTCTCTCAGCTCTTTTTCAGATCAGTCATAATTTCGTCTCCATGATCCTTTTTCCTCCTCTTGCTTCCAGAACCTGTTTACAAGTCGTCATGCGTGTTGACTGTTCACGCCATTAGTCACTATAGTCCGGATGTGCTGAAGGCTCACGCAGGAGTGGCGCTGCCGCTCGCCTTCCTCGGCATGCATCAGGCACCAGGTCCCGATGAGGAGCGAGGAGAGAGTCACGACGCCACGCTGTGGGCTGAGGTGTGGCAGGAGAACGTTCCAGGTGAAAAACCCTCAACCAGACATTACAGATCAAATAGGCTGCAAAATGGAAGGATACAAATAGTTGTCAAGTCTTTTTGTGTCAAAGTTTCACATCATGAAGAAACGGTTCATATCTGTTGGATGTTTATGACTGAGTAAAGAATTAAGCGATTGTTTGATGTTAAAATCTGTTGTGTATTTGTTGTCACTTTTCAAACAGTGTGAATCTTTTAATCTTCAAACTTTTCATGGATTCCAGGTAGTTTTGGAGGCATCAGACTCTACATGACGGAGCTGATCGTAATCACACAAAAAGCACTTCAGTCTCAGTCCTGGAAGATGAAGGCTCAGGGTGCTGCTGCCATGGCAACTGTTGCCAAGGAACAAACAGGCTCTTTGGTGGCACCACATCTTGGTTTAGTGCTGACAGCTTTGATTCAGGGGCTGTCTGGGCGAACGTGGGCCGGCAAGGTAAGAATTCACTCCGCTGCTGAAGAACTCCATGAAAACTGAATTCCAGGTTCATCTTCCTGTTTGTGCTTTCGTTCCAGGAGGAGCTGTTGAAGGCCATCGGATCAGTGGTGTCAAAATGCAGGTGAGACATCTCACAGACCCTTTTCCTGCTGGTACCAGTTTTATTTAGTATATAATTGTATTTTACCCTTTTTTTTATTATTTCCTAGCACTGAGCTGCAGAAACCCTGCAGCGGCCAACCTACAGTCTCTGAGGTGGTGGAGGTCATGCTGAAAGAATGTCGTAAAGAGAATCTGGTGTATAAAGTAGCTGCTCTGCGGTGTGCTGGAGACGTGCTGCGCAGCAGCCAGGAGGACCGCTTCTGTGATATGGCTGAGATCCTTTTCCCTCTGATCAAAAAGGTTAAACCATCACTCACAACATACATGTAAAGTCTTTCTGAAACACTCAAGTCTCAATCGTCAACAAATCATGGTGCAAATTTGTGTTGTTTAACACTTATAAGGCAAATCTAAATGTTTTTATGAGCTTCAGGCGAGTCTGAAGGTGCATTCACACCGGCCCAACTGTGGTGGTGTCCGTCAGAGGAGCGTCAGAGTCTCTGCGTCGCTTTGTGAGCGTTAGCAGCGTCAACTTTCAAAGCTTTTTAAGGGTTGCAGGCATTGAAGTTTGAAACGCGAGCAACGCAGAAGTTCAGCTTGCTGAACTTTTGATGCTCTTGAAGCGGCATGTCAACCAATCAGAGCGCCTCATCGTAGTGACGTCACTGCACGTAACCGGAATAAAACAGGAAGTGCGCAGCTACTGGAGCAAATGGTTAAACTCCCCAAACTCAGAGTGCATCTGAAGAATGGGGTGTATCCACAAACGGGGCTGATGCACACGACGTTGACGTTGTCTAGATTTATGGAGTAAATAAAGCCAAGCCACTCTCTCGATATGATCCGCCATAGTTCAGAACATCTGATAACAAAAGAAGCCCCGCCTACACGCTCTTTTTAACGGTCAGGCGATACAAGCTTCAACTTTCAAGCTTCAAACTTGAAGCGTTGCGAACGTTGCTTGACGTTTACAAAGCGGCCGGTGTGAACGCACCATGAGTTTGAAACACAGGAAGCAGCTCTTTGTTTACATCTTACATGGACATTAAAAAGTATTTGTGAGGTTGTTTTTGTTGATAAGTGAAACATTGTACAGCAGGTAGTTGTTGCAACACTGTTTCATTAGAACCAGAGAATGATGAAATTACTCACACTGAAATAAAAAAACCTTCTTAAGGACCAAACATGATTCAGGTTCTGACTCAGTGGGTTGGATTTGGATCTATAGAAAGAATCTATTGAGTCATGCTCGAGTCAAACCCATTTTCACTCAGTAGAAGCACGAGTTAAACATCAAACATCTGTGAACAACCTGACCTGTGATCAAATACTGCACAGAAAAAAAAAAAACAGCGACATGCACAAAGAACATTAAGAATAAATGTATTTTCTGAATTTCATGACAGAGCTGTCCCCAGAGTGGCGGTGCATCCTCCAGGTCGCTGGAAGATGATGATGATGATCCTGATGATAAAGATGTGAAAGACAAAGAGCTGCAGACTGAAGCTGTACTTTGTGCTTTTGAGGCTCTTGGAAAATCCTGGCCTAGAACCCCACAGACTCAAGGTAAACCCCATCCCATCCAGACCAGTTCAAACCAAACCACTGCTCAGTCATTACCAGTGAAACTGATGAGGCATTCAGAGCATTAGACCAGCTGCTCACTAGTTGGGCACGAGTTCACCATGATTGTGTCTGACTTTTTGAGTTTTAAATTAGCCAAAGCTCAGACGTGTTTAAGGGGACAGATATTACTGTCGCGCAGCATGATGACATCATCCTCAGTCTGATGAAGAAATGAGAAAATGCAAAAAATTTACGACATCCAAACATTTGAGACAACATCCCTAAAATAGTTTACAATAATAATGTGATTTCAGAATAAAACAGGAAGCAGATGCAGCTTTTTGAGTCATCCTGCATGAAGTGGAGTAGAGACAGAAAACATGTGAAGCATGTTTCACTCCATGTGCACGGCAGACATTTATTATAAATATAGTCTAATTATTTAAACATTCTTGTGAATAAACCAGGAGTTAATGGATTTACACACTTCCAGCATGAAGGAATGAAGATGTCAGCTGTGATCAGTTCTAACATTCACTGTCAGACACTTTCTCACTTGTAATAAGTAAAACATCACCTGTAACAGTCTCACAAGTGACGGTCGTAGCACACGGTATTCAGTTACTGGATGAATGCATCTGATGACGAGAATATTTAGTAGCTGCAGCCCTAAAAATCACATGTTTTTCTTTTCTAGTATTGAGTGTAACTTACTGAGAAACTCCTTCAGTGTTTGTCTGAAACAACTTTATGTACGTTTCTGTTGCTCATCTTGCGCCCGTGTTGTGAATTCAGTGTTCGACTGATCATGACTGATCAGGGCTGTTCCCTCGAACCTGGCCGGGTCTTTGATGGCTGTTGTGTTTCTCTGCAGCACGTTTCCAGGTGGAGGTGTGCAGTCTGATGTCCAGGAAACTCAGCCTGAGCACGTGGAAAGTCCAGCTGGCTGTTCTACAGGCCATGAAAGCATATTTTCAAGAGTAAGGATGTAAAATAAATAAATAAAAGGTAAAATTCTAACCCTCGAGTTATTCAGCTAATTTCTTTGTTTCCTGTCTGGTAGTTTGTTGCTGTTAGAGAAAGGCAGTGAAGATATAAATGCACTAACACAGATCCTGACAGAGACCTGTGCTGCTCTCACACATCCTTTAGGTAAGAACTGATCACTCTAGTTGAAATGAAAGTGTTTGTATTTACATCTCTTCTCTGACTGTTTGTGCTTTTTTTCTGTAGAAAACAAAAGTTACTCCTCTGTGAGGACAGAAGCTTTATCTGTTGTGGATCTGATTGTAAAGAGAATTGGAGGTAAGTGTTACGACTCTCGTAGTAATTAATGTTAAAATAAATCCAGCCTCATTAGTACCGTGTTGGTGTTTTTTGTTTGGCGTGGGGCTGATATTCATTTTACATATAATTTGTTGCAACCTGCCGTGTTACTGATGGAATATTCATGTATGTGTGATCTCAGAGAGCGAGCAGTGGGACTGCATGTCTGCAAAGAGCCGCGAGCAGCTGCAGCGCTCCCTGTCCACGCTGCAGTCCGACAGCAGGCCCGACCTGAGGGATAAAGCCCAGGAGCTGCGCCGTCACATCCAGAGTCAGCCGTGAAGCAGCGCGGCTCACGAGACGAACAAGAGGAGCATCTTCATCCAAACTCTTCTCTGTCCAAACATCATCTGCTAAAAAAAATATTCATGAATCTGTCATAGTTTTAATAATCTGTGTGAGCTGTGAAGCTGCACAAGAACGTGCTCCGGTGAGCAGAGAGGTTTGTGTTCATCAGTAACACAAGCTGCTCAACCAGGCAAAGCCAATATAATGTGTCAAGTTTTATTTAGTTCATTTAAATGGACAGTGAGATGAGGAGACTTTATTAAACGTGTGTGTTGGGTTTGTGGACACTTTATAGCAAATAGCCCCAAAATGGGGATTTTTACTACTGTGGTGGGTTCACCTACTTCTGTGAACAGCAGCAGGTGGTTCATCAGAGTTTCCACCAGCTCAGTAATGTGAAAGGAAAAGATTCTGTTTCCTGAAGCCATGCGGCTGAGCAGGACTTCAGAGTGTGGAGGAGAGAAACCTGCTGTGGGGTGATGCTGTTTGAATTTGTCCTTCATGAAATAAAATGTCCAGCAGTTTGGACCAGTGACGTTTGTCTTGGTACCGGATGGTTTTATGTTTCTTGGGATTCTGAATACTGCTATATTTAAAAACATGATACCTGCACGGGGTGTTTAGTGGTGCAGAATGAAAGTACAGTATTTCATTTAAAGAGACCATTTCATACACAAATTTCAGGACTTTGTGGTTATTTCTTAAGTATTAACCAGTAATATGAAACATTTTATATCTAAAAAACATCAGGAAACACTGATTAACAGACCTTTCGATCTGTCTGCATTAAAGCTGGAGTGCGTAACTTTTACATGTCCGTGAATGTCCGTTTCAGCCAAGCCACTATCAGAGGAGATGACACAATGCAGATTAAGCCGATCGGCTCCTCAAACATCTCATGGTATTTTTCAATATATATAATTTTTACTTTGCGTGTCGACTTGCGACATTCCCGCGCTGTCGCACATGAAATTACGTCTTTTATGTCACAACAAGAAAAATAATAAGAAATAGAACGCAGTGTCTCGTAGCAGCCGGCAGAACGTGAAGGTCGACATGGCGGAGAATCCAAATAAACAGCCGAGAGACACTTATCGGGAAGTGGATCCTACCACGAAAAAAAAAATAATTCCTGGACGTTCGGCAGAGGGACTATTGGCTAAGAAGGAAAGTGACCGAAGGAGAAGGCAAACGCGAATTTGTATCGGCGTCGCTTTTCCTCGGTGGAGAGAAGAGATCTGGCTGATGTTCAGGGGTGCATAAGTGGTCCGCAGGTCCGCACACACTGTCAAAATATAAAATGCGCACCAGATGAAACCCAGAGCGCCGAAGTTCCAGCTGATCAGCTGATTCTGTCTCTATCTGTGTCAGTTGTGTGTCAGTTTGTGTCTGTCAGTTTGCCAGTGTAACGGTTTTTCAGTCAGTCAGATCAGTGTAGCTCACTGCAGGATTCTGCATCGTGTCAAAACTGAAAAAATTCACTGAATAAGACAAATAGATCATTGTGGCCCCAACAGCTGACTAATAAATTTCAACACCAAACTGTTAAATGTAGATTAAAGTGAACAATCAAACCTGTAAACAATCCAACCTGAACTTTGAAGGTTTTTTTTTTTTTTTACCAGTATTTTTATATTTTACTGGTTTCTCTTGATTTTTTCAACAATGAAATGATATTTATTGAAACAAATATAGAGCCAGGTAAAGTAAACAGACTGAATTTGAAGCTTGATTAAGACAGATACCGGTTGGAATAACAACGGCAGAGATAAAGCGGTGGCAGCTGGGCTTACGTCATATGGAAGCGCCAGCTTTATTGTTGTAATGACGCAAAAATTCCGCTAGGGGGCGACAGAAGTTACGCACTATGGCTTTAAAATTCGGCTGGTTCCGGCTCCTTCCGTCAGCCTTCGTCAGCAGCTCGTTCATATTCATTGTTCGAATTTGCTGGATTCTGATTGGCTAACAAACTAGCCTATGAGAGCAAAGAATACTGTTTTCTGCCCCGCTGCACATGGCAACAGCAGACGTCGTGTCTTCCTGTTTGCTACGTCTTATGCTAACAGCTTTTAGCTAGCAGCATGCTAGGTGTGGTTTCAACTGCGGGAACTGCTGAATACTAACGAACAAAGGAGTTGTGACGAAACAGATACAGGCTGTTTGAACTCAGGTTTTATCGCCACCTGCGTAGTTTGAGAGATTAAAACTGAAAGAGAAGTTGTTGACCTGTTTTCACACCCACTATGAAGGTAAGAACACCTGTGGAGCTAAAATATTCAACAGAAACGTCAGAAAAAAACTGTTTTTAATGGAAGAGCCTCTTTAAAATATAATAAAATGTTGATCTTGACGTGCACAACGTTGACATTATGTTTACATCTACCAGCCAATAGCGGCACCATTGCAGGTTGCCTAATACAGTAAATAGTCTGTTCAGCACAGCAAAAATGACGGAGTCGGCAAGTCAAACAGCTGCTTTAGAGCCCCGAAGATTTCATTATCCTTCTCAAAAGAGGAGCGACTAGTGAAGATCAAAAACCAGAGTGAGTTTAGGTGAAGCTACAATAGATGGAACCAAATAAAACCTTTTTACAGCATCAAAACTTACGTGGAAATGTTGAACCTGCATCCCGATGGCTGGAAAACGAATCTGGTTGTTTCAACTACAACATCCACCTGCTAGATGTCACTATGATGTTCATGTTCCAAATTCAACCTTTAATCCACATTGAGTATAACATTTTACACAATATCTTCAAGCCTCAATTGGGACAAATTCAATTAGAATTTGTTTATATTTGTTATTCTTTGATTTATCTTCTGCGCTCCTTCACACAAGACAAATTCTTCGTACTATGCAAATAATACTTGGCAATGAAACTCATTCTGATTTCAAAAGTTTTAATTACAAGAATAAAATG
Organism: Pachypanchax playfairii; assembly: GCA_006937955.1. Taxonomy (NCBI): domain Eukaryota; kingdom Metazoa; phylum Chordata; class Actinopteri; order Cyprinodontiformes; family Aplocheilidae; genus Pachypanchax; species Pachypanchax playfairii. The sequence goes on from SSNP01000061.1 coordinate 3,150,840, forward strand.
ATAAAAACACGATAGACATCAGCTGAAACAAAAACAAACATTTAAAAAAAGATGCAAGTTACGCTACGTTTTGTTAAAAATGATCAGATTTCTAGAAAACAAGGCGGAGTTAAACATGGCGTCCCAGTTAACTGATTAACTGTTTGGTCCTCTTGTCTTTTTGTCGAACTTTGTCTTGGCGTTTCTGAAGGATGTTGGAGTCACTCTGGCTGAGCGCCGTCCGTGTCACCGCGGACATGCCGTCCACGAACTTCGTCTTAAACAGGACGTTGGCGTTGGTAAACATGCCGTCTTTAAGGGACACGACCACAAACTGAAAGACATGAAATCATAACTGAAACCAGTCCGTCGCGCGACCGCTCAGTGTGTTACAACACACACGTACCTGTGAGTGTGTGAAGTGTGTGCGCAGCATCTGTCCGATGTTCTGTGTGTGTGACAGATCCAGAGCTGCATCCACCTCATCCAGGATGTAGATGGGAGCAGGTTTAAACAGCAGCATGGCCAGAATGAGCGACAGAGCCACGAGTGACCTGAATACAGATTCAGATCATTCAGGAACCAGTTCACAGAAAAGAAGAATCATATAAAGGATTCTGCTGACCTTTGCCCTCCGCTGAGCTCAGTCAGGTTCTCCTTCCAGGTGTCTCCCAGAGCAACCTTGAACTCGAGGCCGTCCAAGACGCCACATCCCTGAGGAGGAGCTAGCTTAGCTGTGGCTCCAGGAAGGAGGGTGGAGAAGATGGAGCCAAAGTCCTTGTTGACCTGCAGAATGACAGAGCTGATGTAAACATGTCCAAACTCAGGAGGTCAAACATCTGACCTAATGACATTATAGTTGAGAACACAAGAAGATTTTAGGAGATAAATAGACAGGATTTCAGGTTCCAGCAGACCTTCTGCCACGCCAGGTTCAGAGCCTCGTTCTTCTTCTGGTCCAGCTCCTCGATGGTCTGCAAGATTTTCGTTTTGTCCTTTTCCACAATCCTCTTCTTCTTCATCAGGTCGTTGTACTGCAGGAGGGAACGCAGGTTTATTAAGACGTCTGTGAGTGAACCAGAGATGGGTTTGTGAACCTGCTCCTCACCCGTTCTTCAGCCTCGTTCAGCATGTTCATGGCCCTCTTGTTGACGTTCCTCTCCAGCTTGGTGGTGGTTTCCTCCAGCTTCTTCAGACGCTGACCCGCCTCGCGGGGGTTGTTTACCTTGAAGTCGTAAGAGGTGTTTGGCTGGCCGAAGAACTGACGCTCTGAGTGGATCCAGTCGTGTTCCTCCAGCATACGAGTCACCTGAGAATAAAACAAACATACAGTAATAAGATCAGAACTCAGAACTAGAGAAGATGGAGTAGAACCCGGAACGTTGCGTGTACCTTGTCTGCAGCGTCCTGACTGTCTCTGTGGTGTTTACTGATGTTGTGTTCCAGCTCCTTGATCTTCAGCTGGACTTCATTGTTCTGCTCCCGCATCTTATTAACCTCCGTACTTTTCCCCTGCAGCATTCAGTGGGACGCTTTATTAGTTATTATTGTTTAACATTTTAGAAGAAGTAAGTGTTTCCTCCAGCTGACACCAGAACAGAGTGAAACAAACAGAAGACTGATGCATTCATGACTCTGAGGAACATCTGATGGATCTGTGCAGAAAACAGACTCATTAAAACCCAGAACTTTGTTCACCTTGAGCTCTTTGTCTTGGGTCATGATCTTTTCCTTCTGTCTGGCCAGTTCCTCCTGAGCTTTACGCACCACCTCCTACACCACCAAACAAGATGCAGAACAAACAACAGGGACATGGATCAGGTCTCGTTTACAGACAGACAAACATGACCCGCCTTCTACAGGAAGTCCACTCTGTAACACACCTTGTTGTGGGACACGGTGCAGGACATGCTGTCTATCTGCTCCTGGATGGCCTTCATGGCCTCGTCTACAGCCTCGATCTGCTGCTGGTAGCCCGCCTGCTCCCTCCGCAGCTCCTCCAGCTCCAGAGCCACGGCTTCAGACTCCTGAATAAAAACATAGTGTATCATCAGGGTTTAAACGACCGGTAGAAAACACAGTTTTAGGAAAATGTATCATCACAGTGAGATTTTTAAAATCCTCCTTGGTGAAGTTAAAGTCCAGCGTACCTGCTGCTTCTGCTTTAGCTTCTTATTGAAGGCGTCAGCTTTGGCCTTGGCCGTGTTGAGTTTCTCCTGGGCGGCCTTCAGCTCCTTTTCCCTCTCTGCCTCGGCGTTTTTCATTTTGTTCTCCAGCACCTTGTATTTATCCTCGGCCTTCTTCTGCACCTCCTTGGTGACGCGCAGTGTTTCCTCACTCTCCTCTGCTCAGAAAAACACACAGAATCTGTAACATCGTGCACACGAAACCTCCCGCTGCATTTCACGTCCAACAACCCAAACTAACCGATTGCTTTGCGCAGCCTCTCCAGCTCCTCTTGCTGCTGGTGGAAGGAGCTCTGCTGCACTTTGGCCTGGAGGATCTGCTCCTCCTCCACCTTCAGCTCAAACTGCTGCCTCAGCTGTCGGTACCTGCAGAAGGGAAAGATGGTGAGGAAAACAAATATAAGAAGAAATCATGGAGCTTGAACATTAAAGAGATGTGGGAGCGAAGTACGCAGGGTTTAAACCGAGACATACAAAATATATTGTGCTGAGGCTAAAGTTGAAACGAAACAAGCGCCCCCTGGTGGTTGGCTGCAGTATAAGTGTAACCTTCATGTAACAAACATGACTATGCCTGATTAAAACATAATAAAACACATTAGTTAATAATTAATCAATTATATAATTAGTTTTTATTCTAATTAGTTTTCTGATGCTTAACAAACACGACTGTGTATATGTGAGTAGGCGGGGCTTAAAGCCCCACGTCTCTTGCAAAACAGCATGGCAGCATCTGTAAATGTGTAAATTGTACACTGTAAATTATGGCTGCCATTTCTACAACTAAAGAAGGTGGAGATGCTACAAACAGTTATTATATATGTTGATGGTTTAATCAGTATTAAGAAAAACGGCTAAAATATTGATAAAAGCTTTTTAGATTATTAGGACAAATTATTAACGCTTACAGCTCGTCATGTTTTTACATTAAATAGAAGCACAGATGAAAAAAATTTCACTCAGATTTTATAAGAATTTAACCAGCATACTTCTCAGCTGTTCCTTTTAGGCTGGCCAGTTGTTGTCCCACTTCCTGCAGCTGGGCCTCCTTACTGCTCAGGTTCTCCTGGACATCCTTCACCTCCTGCAGGCTGGACAGAATGGACGCTGACTGAGAGCGAGCACCTGGTCAGAGAGACAAACCCAACATCAAAAAGCAGAAAGTAGATTTAAGCAGCATTACTTTAATTGCAAACATCTTTGCTCCACTTGTGTGATCAAACACTCTCACCTCCACTCAGAGTCCCCTGTGGGTCGAATATGTCCCCTCCGAGAGTAACCGTCTTGGTCATCACCTGCTTATCAAAAGCTACTTTTTTGGCATTATCCAGGGTGTCACAAACCAGCGTGGAGCCAAACACGTATTCCATGGCTTTACGCAGGTCTGATTCATAACCAACCAGAGACAGAGCTGTGTGAACGTTATCGTCTCCAACCTGCCAGACACAAAAAATATAAACATGAAGCGGAAAATGGAGCAAAAGATAAAGAAAACAGGCTGATTTTCTCTCACCAGACTCTTTGCTGTGTTGATCACTTTCTCATTCAGCGTCTTGGCAGAGATCTTGTTGAGTGGAATGATGGTGTAGCGTCGCTGCAGCTCTCCCTTCTCCAGCAGCTTTTTACCAGTCACCTAAATGAGAAGGAGTCGGTCCATCAGCTGATCTGACAGCTAGTGAAGCTGCAACGAACACGCTGATTAACCCGCACGCCCACCTCTGTGTCGACCACGATGTTATAGAGCCGTCCACCGGCGACGACCTCCAAGGCCGTGGCGTAGGTGACATCACTGACTGAGATCAGGTTAGCAAGCAGTCCCTTCACGTTGCTGCGGTCCCAGTTGCGCTCGGGATCCCTGCGACGCAGCAGGCAAAAATAAAAACATCTCAAACACCAAGCAGCTGCTCACAACAACAGATCTACGATATGAACTGGAACTCCAGACGCCGCTTCATCTGCTGCATGTTTGATCTGAAAGCTCTTACTTGTAGTCGAAGCGCAGGTTGGGGAAGCGTGACATCAGACGCTCGTAGGTGTCTTTAAGCTGAGAGACTTCTCGAGACAGCTGTCTTCTTTTGTCCAGCAGACTTTCTTCTCTTCCATCTGCGTCGAGACAATCAGATCTCATGACACACGTTTGATAAAAACATGAGAATCTGAATACGTGTAATATACACGTGTCCACACACCTTCTCGTTTAATGGTTTTTCTTCATTATAATAACAATTTACATTGTAGAGTCTCTAAACTATGAATGAACAAATCAAAACGTGTTTCATATTTTAGCCTCGTTTTGCTTCATGCTTTAGAAACTCTTAATGAGCTTCATGATGGAGTCACTTGAAATGATTTTCCAACAGCCTCACAGAGCCTGTCGGTGTGTTTAGGGTCATTGTCCCGTTGAAACTAAAATGATGGTCCAACTAAACACAGACTGGATGGGATGTTGCTACAGGATGCTGTAATCACTAGGAAAACACCCCCACACCATCACTCTACCTCCTCCATGCTTTACAGTGGGAAACATGCACATTCACATTTTCTACATGACTCAAAGTCCCAGCTGGTGGAACGAAAGACCTCAACCGACCAAAGCAGAGATTTCCACTGGTCTAATGTCCATTCTGTAAAGACATGTCTTCTACTAGAACTCTGTATGGAGTCTATCTGGGCTCGAATCTGAGCTGCTGTTAACTTTCTGAGGCTGGTGACTCAGATGAATTTATCCTCAGCAGAAGAGACTCTTCTGTTCCTGGGATGTTCCTCTTGTGAGCCAGTTTTGTTTAAGCGTTTGATACTTTTTGCAACTGCACATTTAAAGTTTTGCCCTTTTCCAGACTGACTGATCTTCAGTTCTTAAAGTAACGACAGACTGTCATTTCTCTTTATTTAGCTGATTAATGTGGAGTTGTCAAATAGGCCGTCAGCTGATGGGAAGGTAAGAAATTTCACAGAAACCCTGACGAGGTACACCAGTGAAGTGAAAACCATTTCAGGTGACCGTCTTTTATCAGTTTCTGTCTTTGCTACATAATTCCACGTATAGAGCTTCATATATTTGATGTCTGTGGCTCAGTGGGTCGTCTTCCAATCAGAAGGTTGGTGGATCGATCCCGGCTTCCACCACCACATGTCGAAGTGTCCTTGGGCAAGACACTGAACCCCACGTTGCCCCCCGACTTGCACATCTGGTTGTATGAATGTTAGCCCCTCCCTTCTCCCCCTGGTTTACATATCGGGTTGTGTGAATGGATAAATGTAAAACTTGTAGTGCGAAAGCGCTTTGAGTGGTCTGAATGACTAGAAAAGTGCTATACAAATACAGGACATTTACCATTCAGTATGTAGGATGTAGAAAGGAGTATAAATAAAGAAAAACACACACAGTACCTTCATAGTTAAGTTTATCCAGCTCAGCCTGCAGTTTCTCCTTGTTCTTTCTGACAGCCTGCAGGGCGTCCTGGTCCTTTTTGTAACCACTGTCCATCTTCTTCACCTCGGCCTGTTTGGTCTTCAGCTCAGCCTGGGCGTGCTTCAGAGTCATTTGGGCCTGCAAGGAGATGATGCAGAAATTCAGTTGGAAACATCCTCATTTTGTAAGTATTTTTTTTCATTGTTAAATCTACAGATTTAAAAAGATGGATTTCCACAGCTGCAGCAGAGATTTACAAGAAGACCACAGTTTACCTGCTTGGCCTCGGTGTCTGCCTTGCTCATGTCGTTCTTACAGGCCATCATCTGCCCGGCGAGTGTGGCCTCCTCACCGTCCTCGTTGGTTGAAAGACCCGCAGATACGGCTTTAAAGTGCTGCTCGGCTGCCTCGAGCGCAGCGCCGTCCTTCTGACCTTCTTCCTGAAGAACCTGAAGCTGCTCAGCAAACTTAGAAACTTCCTTTTCCTTCACTACGAGCATTTTTTTGTCCTGAGGATTAAACAGCAACAGTAAAAAGTTAGAAATGGGAATTAACTTGTGCAGTTTGCTTTCATTTTAAGATCTGCAGTGAAATATTTGCAACATTAGCTGACGGATTACCTCCTCCATGCTCTTTACAAGCTCCTGTCTCTTTTTGGTTTCATCTTTGAGATTTTGTTTTTTTAAGTCAAGTGCACTCTGAGCTTTAGCATCCACTCGCTGGACCTCAGCCAGACCATCCTCCAAGGACTTCAATATTCCACTCACCTCCTTGAAACGAGGAAATCAAGTTTTATTTCTGTGACACTCAGCATAGAGAGAAAGAAACTTTATCCCACCTGGTCTCTTTTCTTCTGCAGCTCCTGAATCTGAGCTGAGAGCTCCTGGATTTTGTTATCGTTCTCATCCATGCTGGCTTGCATCTTTGCGATGTTATCTTTCATCACCTTCAGATTCTCCGCTGACTTCAGCTTGGTCTCCTCTGCGCACACAAACAGCCAGGCCACATAAAGCCGTGACAGGTGCTGGATCTCACGCATCAGCTTCTGATACTCCAAGTAGGACGATCGTTCCTGAAGACAGGCGAGTGTTTATAAACAAGTCTAATAAACTTGCAAGGAAAGAAACATCAGGTGAGTGGAAATAGTCCAGCCAGCCTACCTCTTGAAGTTTTTGCATCGTTGGGGTAATTTCTTCATCCAAAATCTAAAAGTAAAACACACAAGATATAGTTGCTACAGAAAACATGAAGTAAAAAACATGATGAAACAAAGAGATCTAAAGGGGTTTGTACAGTTTGAATCTCCTTTAGCTTGGCTTCCTTCTTCTCAATTGTCTTCTGGGCACTGATCTTCTTACATTCGTACATCCTGGTACCTGCTGCCTCCTCAATCATACCGAGAATCTGAAGGAAGAGACGTCGTTGATATGAATCTAAAACATCTTCAAGACACTTGGATTGGTTTTATTGGTGACACTGTTACCTCAGGTGGTTTCATGTTTAGAACTTTGGTGATTCTTCCCTGAAGAAGTGGAAACATAAGATCAAAACTTCACTCACTGGTCTAAACATGAGAATGTGACCTGTGTCGGAGGAAAAGCTAAAGATAAGACCTGGTGATGCAAGACAGACCTGCATGATGAGGAAATGTGGGTTGTTGACGTTGAGGCCAACAGAACAGAATAAGTCCTGCACTCTGGTGTTGTTGGCGTTTACTCCATTGATGAGGTACTTGTTCCTGCCGCCTATCACCACCTGTGTAAGAGAAATAAATGATTTCAATTCAAACATTCAGCGTCAGAGTTACAGATTGTGTTGCTGTTCCTACCTGTCTGGTGACTGTGATCTCGTCGTGTGTTTCAAAACCCAGAGGACTCTGGCTTTTGTCAGAATTGTCGAAAGTAATGGACACAGTGGCCTTAGTGATGCCAGCCTGCCCATTTTTGTACACCAAGTCCTGGAGATTGGACGCTCGCACCTAACAGGTGAAATTAAACAGAACAAGGAAAGTTATTTTTAAGAAATAGTTATTCACAGGAATTTAAATAGATATAAGTAATTTTCTTACATGGCTGAGATTAGAAATGCCCAAAAGGAAACATATCGAGTCCAGAATATTGGACTTTCCGCTGCCGTTCAGTCCCGTTATAGCATTAAACAGCGGGTCAAATCCGTTAATCTCCGTCCTCTGCGCGTACGATTTAAACCCTTCCAGAATAATAGACTTGATGTGCATCTTTCTGCCCTCTCTCTGAAGACTCCAGATACAAAATGCGTACGAAGTCCAAAGTCAAAATGTGACGGCAATGAGCTCGACAGCCTTGTGTTTACAACCGACAACTGCGTCTTACTTGAATTTTGGCGGTAGGCGGCCGTGAAGAGACGAAAGCCGACAGAGACGTTCTTTCAAAGCCGGAGACAACACGACAAGTCAATGTAACTTTAAAACGCTGGTAAAAAAATATTACCTCATAACGAAGTGTCTTTGTATTTATTTTTATTTTAACTGTAAGAACGAGCCATAAAATTAATCAATATATACAATATTGTAGATTTGAATTTATCAGGCATATTTTAGGTCTTCTAAAAACTCCCCGCGCAACAGCGACCTCTGAAGGGGGAAGAAAATCGTAGGTGGAAACTTTTTTATCCAGCATTTTATCGGAGTTTGCTGCCAAAATACAGTTTGTGCCAAAGTTTGAAGTAGTTTGTTATTTCTTTATATTTTTACTTCCAAATTGCTACGTTTTCTTCCATTTTTAAGTGGTCTTGATCTTTTAAAGTTTTGTCCAGAGACGCATTTTGTTTTTATTTCTTTAGCTGAATTTATAAAAAATAACAAAAGGCGTCACGATTTGTCAGACATGAATTTCAGAGAAATATGTTAGGGAAAAAGTTGTGATAAAAGCTTGATCTCAGGTTTTCAGGCTTTTTCTACTTAAATAAATGTAATTTTAATAATAAATAAAAAACACTTCTTTAAAGTATGCTCTCGTGATCAGGTACAAGGACTGGATCAAAAACCACTTACAGGTAGCAAAACCCTTTATACAATTAACAAAAAAAGAAACAATTACCATTCAATGAAGATAAACATGATCTCTGGATTATTTCTGTTTAAAAACAACTACATATCTGTCTTTTCCCAAATTCATGGACTTTCTCATCCGTGTAGGTACTACAAATTTGTTTATTTAGTATTTTTCTCAGGTTCAAATAAACCAAAAGAACATATTTATATATTTTTTAATACTGAAGTTTATTTTGGCACCTCTTGTGCATATAGACAGAGAGATGCTAAATGAATAATGTAACATTATTCACTTTTAATAACAAATAAAAAACTACGGACACAGTCATCACAATATTTATTGTGAAATTCAGAATAGCAGACACAATAGCATGCTCACTGGAGGGGGTAATTAAACATGGCAAATGTAGAAAACCCTGTTCAGAAATGCCACTCTGATACTTATATATATATATACCATGATTATACACTTAGCAGAATATTAATGCCAAAAATCAATAATATTTTATTAAAGACCCATTAAAGCCAACTCCACACCACCTATTGACTCAAAACAATATACAGTACATTAGCCACAATGGACACACACACACAAACCTGAGACACACACATACACAACAGTGGCACTGTTACATTTCCACGGGAACGGGACACATGGACAGACAAACCAAATTACAGGCATAGAAGCATATCTGTGATAGAACAATACAGTCCCCTCTGTTGGAATAGTAGGTGGTGGGCTTGATGTAAGCGTAGTCGAAGTTCTGCAGGTTCAGTGACCTCTGACAGTACCGGTCGCTAAGGGCAACCAGGGCACGCACCATGGTGTATTTAGCTGAGCAGCTGACAGCCGTCACTGAACGCACCTCGTCGAAGTGCAGCAGGAAACAGGGGTCATCCTAAGGACACGAAGAAGTTCAAGTTAAGAATCAGCAAAATCAGATTTTCATTTTAATCCACCAACATTAGAGACCGTCTGCAAGAAAGCACATCAGCTGACTTCAAATCAGTTTTAACAACATACACATTCTTTTTCTTCCAAGTCAAGAACGAAGAGATTCAGACATGATGTCTGCTGGTTCAAAAGAATTTAAATACATGGTCATTTAATTAATTCCTCCCATTTTTTCCTGTGTGTAGAGGTTTCTTAGTTATATTTTACCATTTAGTCATCATTATCAGACCAGCTGTGTTGAGTGTCTTAGTCATTGTTACATCAGTCTTCCTTCCTGCGTTGCATCTGCTCATCAGCTGATCTCCTTTAGTTCTTTGTTGATTCTGCTGTCCCCCTTCACTGCTAAGTTTTTGCTTCTTGTGGTCTTTAGGTTTTCTGAGTTTTTGTTCAGCCACACTTTTTATTCTAATTATTGTTACTACTAATAATAATATAAACAGTTTACATTCACCTCTCTGTCTCCACGTCTGCACTTTGGGTCTCCACGACACGTTCTTCTTTAAACTAAATCATATTATTGATAAAAGCTGTACTACTTCCAAAAATAGTTCCTGAGCTGCCAAATCGCCTGGAAACGAAGTGATTTCATCAGATTTTTTATATATTTTTGTACCACAAACTCCTTATTGATGCTGACATCAATAAGGAGAAACAGATAAAACTGTATACATTTCTGTTTTTTTATTTTTATAATCACATATTTTTCTTTTGACTTCACAACAATATCACAAAGTGGTTGTTTCACTTTTTAAAATACATTTAGCAGAAAAGTGAATGTGTTTTGTTGATCTTTCAGTAAAAAAAAGCAACTTTAAACAACATAAAATGTATCAAATTGAAACTCTTTCATACACAAAGTGTCTACATTTTTTCAGATGAATTACAAAAGGAATTTTAAAATCAGATTTGTTTAATTACCACATCAGGGTCTCGTCCATCAACAAGGTTCAAGTCTTGCAGAGACCAGATTTCCATCTTCTTGTAGCAGTCCTGGATGCTGGAACGTTTGGTCTGGGTCTTTTTGGAGCCAGATTTTTCGGACCTCACAAACACCTGACACTGCACAATGCTTAACTGCACTACTTTTTTTGGTCCAACTATAACAAAAAGAAATAAAGTACAGCATCGGAAATTGAATCTTGAGTAGATTATTAAATGAAACAAACACAAAAAGGGTGTTATAATTTCAGATTTAGTCAGCTTGGAGCTGTTTACCTGAGACACACAGGAAATGTCTTCCAAACGACGGCTCTTCAATCTCTATAAACTCCACAAGTCTGTGTTTTGCAGGTCGGAATAAAACCCTCTGCATCTCTTCTCTCAAAAGAGAAGACATCATGGGACAGAGAGGAATCAACCCTTCTCTCACACACACACACACGCGCGCACACACACACACACTCACGCAAAGAAACAACAAAAGAAAGTGACAGCAGGTGTTAAAAATCCAGAAAAAAATCTAAACGTGGAAAAATCAGCTGTTGATCGGGTCTGCTCGAGCCCGGATTCTGTCAGCGGAAGGGAGGGAGGTGGTGACGTTCCCTCGGATCTGATCAAGAAAAAACCTGTGGTTGTGGGTTGGTTGTGTGGTGAACTCATCTCTTCCTCTCCACGCACACACACAGTCCACTCTGTGGTGATAGAACTTGATGATCCATCTTTGATTGAGTTAATGCTTGCATATAAGCACACTCACAGGGGGGACCTAAGTAGCAAAGAAGGCAATAAAAAGCCGATCCCTTCATCAGTTTCCCTTTTTTATGGCTCCAATTAAGATCCATTATGGTGTTAGGAAATGCATTTCACTCCTGCCTTTGTCTTTTTTTTTGTGGAAAACACAAGAAAGCAGAGAACAGACTTTGGTGTGGTTTGTGTGTTTGGATGTCTCCGACACGCACAGACAACGTCTTTGTAGTCACTCTGTCTCCTCCTCTCACTTACATATAGACATTGATATATAATGTGGCACGGTGCCCTCTGTTTGCCTGTGATTAAACGGTTGTTGTGTGGGAAAAGGATGTCCCACAGCACTCTACATGGTTTCCATTACCCTGTAGTAATTCAATCTCTGAGAATAGATACAAGTGGGGTGAAGCACTTATGTGGGGGGTGGAAATGATCCGTTTTTTTCTTTTACAAGCTCAAAAAGGATGCTACACTTTTATGTCTCCATAAACTTATGAATATGTGTGAAGGCTCTTTCAAAATGTCACCTTGTATTTTTTTTTTTTTTTGTGCGTGTTTCACTTTTTAAAAAGCTTCTCAAAACTTTTTAGAAGTAGATCCACTCTGATAAGAACCAGAGGAATGCACTGATTTGATTTGTCAGCAGGAAAGAGTGTGGCTCCATTGGATTCGTCATGTTTGTGAAAACAAAGAGGAATTTTTCCACTAAGTGCTTTATTGTTGTTGTGGATGGTTTTTGTGGTAGTTCACTTGAGAGGCTTTTTAAACTCCGAGATGGAAAGACAAGCGGATGAGTAGGAAGCAAGAAGGAAAGAAAACATATACAAGTGTTGAAACCTATGAATAAAACATGAGGTTTATTGTACTTACCTATCATCTCTGTGTAGCAGTACAGATCCAGAGAGTGGCTTGTATGATGCATGTATCAGAATAAAAGCTGTAACGATTTTCTATTAATGATGGGAAACATAAAATATAATCATCATATATCATCATGTTGGTAAGATGTGTGTAATATCCTTTTATTATCTGTAAAATGTTAGTACGGTGCCACTGTTATATCTCATGACCTGAAAGCTGGGATGGTTATGAAATATATACATATATGTGTATATTTTATGTGTGTGTGTATATATATACACATATATATGTTTATACATGTATATACGTATATACATATATATGTTTATATACTGTATGTATGTGTTTGTTTATTTATTATCCTTCAGTGAGAAATTTTTGTCTTAAAAACTATTTGTTTTTTACAGTGTTGAACCCTTTCTGTTCTAGAACAGTGTCTTTTATTTATTGTAAAATAAATTAAACATCTGAATGATTGTTATTGGGAGATATATAATAAAATAAAAAAAAATTCCCCTCTCGCCACTTGGGCGGTGTTTTTTTCCGTTCCAAGCTCGGGTCCTCTACCAGAGGCCTGGGAGCTTGAAGGTCCTGCGCAGTATTTTAGCTGTTCCACGTACTGAGATGTCTGAGGTTCTTCCAGGGATCTGCTGGAGTCATTCCTCCAGTTTGGGGGTTACTGCCCCAAGTGCTCTGATTACCACAGGTACTATTTTCACGTTCATCTTCCCAATCTTCTCTAGCTCCTCTCTGAGCCCCTTGGTATTTCTCAAGTTTCTCATGTTCCTTCTTCCTGATGTTGCCATCACTTGGTATCGCCACATCCACCACAACTGCTTTCCTCTGCTCTTTATCAACCACCACAATGTCCGGTTGGTTCACCATTACCATCCTGTCTGTCTGGATCTGGAAGTCCCACAGGATCTTTGCTCGGTCGTTCTCCACCACCTTTGGAGGTGTTTCCCACTTTGACCTTGGGGTTTCCAGCCCGTACTCCGCACAGATGTTTCTGTATACTATACCAGCCACTTGGTTATGACGTTCCATGTATGCTTTCCCTGCCAGCATTTTACACCCTGCTGTTGTGTGCTGGATTGTCTCAGATGACTCTTTGCACAGCCTACATCTTGGGTCTTGTCTGGTGTGGTAAATCTGGGCCTCTATCGCTCTGGTGCAATATACACTCACCGGCCACTTTATTAGGTACACATGTCTTACTGCTCGTTAACACTTAATTTCTAATCAGCCAATCACATGGCGGCAACTCAGTGCATTTAGGCATGTACACATGGTCAAGACAATCTCCTGCAGTTCAAACCGAGCATCAGTATGGGGAAGAAAGGTGATTTGAGTGACTTTGAACGTGGCATGGTTGTTGGTGCCAGAATGGCTGGTCTGAGTATTTCAGAAACTGCTGATCTACTGGGATTTTCACGCACAACCATCTCTAGGGTTTACAGAGAATGGTCCGAAAAAGAAAAAATATCCAGTGAGCGGCAGTTCTGTGGGCGGAAATGCCTTGTTGATGCCAGAGGTCAGAGGAGAATGGCCAGACTGGTTCCAGCTGATAGAAAGGCAACAGTGACTCAAATAACCACTCGTTACAACCAAGGTAGGCAGAAGAGCATCTCTGAACGCACAGTACGTCAAACTTTGAGGCAGATGGGCTACAGCAGCAGAAGACCACATCGGGTGCCACTCCTTTCAGCTAAGAACAGGAAACTGAGGATACAATTTGCACAAGCTCATCGAAATTGGACAATAGAAGATTGGAAAAACGTTGCCTGGTCTGATGAGTCTCGATTTCTGCTGCGACATTCGGATGGTAGGGTCAGAATTTGGCGTCAACAACATGAAAGCATGGATCCATCCTGCCTTGTATCAACGGTTCAGGCTGGTGGTGGTGGTGTAATGGTGTGGGGAATATTTTCTTGGCACTCTTTGGGCCTCTTGGTACCAATTGAGCATCGTTACAACGCCACAGCCTACCTGAGTATTGTTGCTGACCATGTCCATCCCTTTATGACCACAATGTACCCAACTTCTGATGGCTACTTTCAGCAGGATAATGCGCCATGTCATAAAGCTGGAATCATCTCGGACTGGTTTCTTGAACATGACAATGAGTTCACTGTACTCAAATGGCCTCCACAGTCACCAGATCTCAATCCAATAGAGCATCTTTGGGATGTGGTGGAACGGGAGATTCGCATCATGGATGTGCAGCCGACAAATCTGCGCCAACTGTGTGATGCCATCATGTCAATATGGACCAAACTCTGTGAGGAATGCTTCCAGCACCTTGTTGAATCTATGCCACGAAGAATTGAGGCAGTTCTGAAGGCAAAAGGGGGTCCAACCCGTTACCAGCATGGTGTACCTAATAAAGTGGCCAGTGAGTGTATATATATATATATATATATATATATATGGAAGTTAAACATCGACTAGAGCAGCAACTATTTGCACATAAGGAACAATTCTCAAATGATTGTGGCATGATCCTCGAAGATTCTGGGACATTTTTTGAGTCTGAAAATGGTGAAAATTCTTTAGGAAATTCTGGACTTTGATTATGTGGACAAGGATCAAAGCCAGCCTGTTTGTAAAACATGATAATTAGAGATGTATGTGAGCAGGGATAAAATAACCCAATCAGTAAAAAAATAAAAAGGAAAATAAAGACATAATTAAAGTAATAAATGTCCTAAAGTGAGAAAACACAAAAAGACAAAAGGGTTATGAAGAGGAACTGTTGCATTATTAATGTTCAGTTTAAGGTTTAATGTCAAAACAGAAACAACTGAGAAGAATATGAGAATAATTATATAAGAGAGAATGACAACAAGGAGGATACAAGCAGGAAAGATAAATGAACAAACTGTTATAGAAACAAATGCAGAAGTTATTTAACAGAGTAGCTGATTTATAAAAAAACAGGCATTTTTAAAATGTTATTTTTATATCATGACAGAAAATAAACGTATTTGCTCTGACAGATTTTCAGTTTCACTATTGAGGTTTCAAAAGCAGAATTGCTCCCCCTGTCTGTAGATTAATATTCCTCATTACATTAAATTGTCTCCTGAAGGTGGCAGCAAGGTAAAAACATGAATTCTAAAGCACTTTGATTGATACACTTCAACCTTGTTTTGTTACTTCCATAAAGTTAAACTATCTCCTGCTCTAAGATTTTTTTCTACAAATGTTACATATTTATTGAACACAGTAAATATGCAACTAATTACTTGCAGCCTAATGTGTTCACAAGAATCCAATTTTAATATAAAGCTAACAAAAATATCTTAAATAGTTTTCTCTTTCGATACATCTTATTTATGGTTCAGTACACAACAATAAAACTGTTATATCTGCCAGTTTTTACAAAGTGTGAATGGTTTTATTTTTAGTTTAAAATGGATGTGATAAAAGGGGAAACCCCTCGCTATCAGACCGGGTCATCTTTTTACACCTTCCCTGCACCCACCTGGCAACCATCCAGTGTTGTAGTACATTTATAGTCAGTCTAAACCAGATTCTCCTTAATGTAACATTGAAAACTGTTAACCTATTTTTTTTAGTTCATAATTTTTAGTCTAACAACATTTATCTCATACATGTTACATGTAATTACTACTGTGTAAATTGCCTACCAGACGTTTAAAATAAATGCAACTTTTACAACTTTTACATTAATAAAACACTTACAGGTATGGAATGCCATATTAAGCCACAAGTCCTCAGTGGACAATGAGGGCAAGCTGCATTATCATTTAATCTCTCAAAACAGATGCTTATAATTAAATTGTTTCTGGTCATAAGAAACATTTCTAGTACCCAGTTAGTATTTCAGACATTAATGAGAATGACTATTTGCATGCAGTAAACAGAAAGATGGAGACTAATGGATAGGAAAGCACTCCATCAGGTCAGCGGAAAAAACAATTGGCTGCACCCTCCCCACTGTGGACCAAATCTACACCTCCCCAAAAGCAAGAGACATTTCACAGAACCCATCACATACCGGACACTGTCTCTTCCATCAGACAGGAGATACAGAGCATTAAAAACCAGGACAAACAGTAACAGTTTTTATACAAGAGCAGTCAAGATCCTGAACTCACAAAAAACACTTCCTATTACAGTTTATACAGACAATATCAGTGCTATATCTATATACTCAATATAATATTTATACATCCAATGCAATATGTAAATAACCAGTGCAATATGTATCTATATCACATACTTATGTTGTATTTTTTGCAATTTTTTCCCTAGTCTTTAAACATTATGCCTCACAATGCTCTTATCTTATCTTATCTTATCTTATCTTATCCTATCTTATCCTATCCTATCCTATCTTATCTTATCTTATCTTATCTTATCTTATCTTATCTTATCTTATCTTATCTTATCTTATCTTATCTTATCTTATCTTATCTTATCTTATCTTATCATAAAATAGAATGCAGGACTGTGGAAATGGGGTATTGAAGTTGGTCAATCAGATGGACTCCCACATAGAAGCTCACAACTAATTTAGTTGATAGTAGTATGGACACTAAAGAGAAAGTGATGCATAGGGGACACATGGGTTTAACACATCAGATAATATCATCACAATATCAAGAGGTACATTGCAGTGCATTTTTTTTTAAATATTGTGAAACCTGAAAATTTTTCATAAAGTGGAAGTTATATTTGAGATATCTGTTACATTGTTACCAGTCATAAGTTAGACATCCATTCATTTTGCATGTCCTAAATAATTATAAATAGCACAGGTATAATCCTGCACACCCCTAAAATATTTTTAATTGGTGAGCAAGGTATTTTAATGAGTCATATTCTGATTATAACTCAGTTTTAGACATAAATAACAGGAGCAGTGGAGCAACAGTGTAACTACAAACATCAAAAAATACATCTGTTACTTGGTAGCATACATAATATGAGTGGAATGAAATTTTTGGCTAAAATCAACGAGATTGTAGCTATACGAGTTTTGAGTTTATTGGTGTAACATTTGATTTTACACATTCACAATGTTTATAATATGATAGTTGTTGTGAATATCCGACTCTGAATGCACAAAACATATGACTGATAAAGATTAAATCATTTGCTCGAGGAAAAATAATGTTTGATTACTTATTTATTGACCAATAAAAAATATCGTATTCATATCTTATAATACATTTCCAGTCTGTCATTAAAATATCTACGATTTTTACCTCTGACTGGTGGTTTTGTTTTTGTCAGTATGTGTTTATTTAAAAGATTACTCAAAAATGAATGGATGAATTTTTATATAATTTTTATTAAAGGTCAGAAAATGACCCAAGTGATCAGATTTTGGGGGTGATCCAGGAATGCTTTAAAGATCCTTCATCATTGTGAGATAGAGCTGTTTTGAACATATCTGCATGTAACTCCACAATAAATGTGCTTTGTAAGAAATACAGGCTAATTTTTGGTGTAAATCATAATATGGGGGCTACTGAAATGTTTGGCAGAGGTTTGCGTTCTCCGAGTGCTTTTCTAGTTTCTTATAAGAAACTCTTATTTGCCTCTTAAATTATTAAAAGATATTCAAAGATCTCAAACTTGTTTTTTAATATGCAATGTAAGTCATGGCTATATTGAAATATAACAATTACAAGTAGGAATACATTTTGTAAAGATCCCTTCAGTTTAATTTAGGACTGATACATTCATAATTTTGCCAAAGAGTTTACAGTTAGATGAAAAAAGTAATTTTATGTAACAACGGCCTGCCATACAGTAGTCATTTCCCTTTCTGAGATCCCTCAGCGGTTCCCTCCGTTTCCCGGCTACTGTACTTGTGAAATAGTGCGCCCTACTGTCTCTATTGCGCATGACTGTACGTCGTATAATATGAAGTAGGCCTCCTGTTTTTCTCCTCAGCCCGAAGTCCTCCCGGCCCCCACCAGCTTGATGTTACGCTCAAGTAAGCAAAACACGGAGTGTGCTGTCGTGAATTCGTGAAGGTAAAGATTTTTGTTGCATACGCAGCGCCTAACAGTGGTTGAGTGTTGATAGATAGGACGGTTGTTGTTTTTGAGCGGTTTATTTCGCGTGCGGAAGCGGTCGGACTGCAGAGCAAAGCTTCGGGACTGTTTCCGCACGCTTGAAGGCCCAGTGACCCACATTCTGAGCTGCCAGTTTTGTGTGTACGACTGCGCGTGCGCGTATCCTCTCAGTGTGTGTGTGTGTGTGTGCGTATCCGTGTGCGCTCAGTTTTTTGTGTGTGTGTACATACATCTGCCGCGAAAATGTTTCCACCACCATCTCTGGTTTGGGGCTTTTCACACCCGCTGGTATCCGTGTTGTTGTTAGCTTGTTTTTGAGGACGTCGCCTCGTGCGAATATTCAGGCTCATTGTCTCGCGGCGCTTGTGGCGCAACGGTTAAAATTCAGAAGATTATTTTCTCTTCAATGTCAGTTGTTGCGTGACAGCTCCAGGCGCGGCGCCAGCCTCCAATGAGAGAAACTGATTTTTCTGTTTATTACTCAAACGTGAGTCGCTTAAACCACCGTAGTACCTGTAATAAATGTTTGCGAGTGTAGCAGAATGAAACGAAGACAGTAAGAACGTTAAATGTCTAAGTTAAAGGGACCGTTTTCGCTAGCCAGCTTAGTTAGCTTGCTAGGCTGCTATATGGGTTGCTCTCTTCTGGTTGTATAACAACACCTGTGGCATTAAAAGGTATGCTAAACGCTTCTGTGCCCTTTCTGATAGCGAAAGACTTATTATCGACAACACTGTTGGTGTCATATTGATAAAACGAGTGTGTTGTTTCTGTGCTGTTTGTTTGCTCAAGGGAAGAATTTAAGACTTGTTGGTCATCAGTACATGATTATAGGTCAGCATCACAAAATACATCAGATTGGATTTCTCAAAGTGTTTTAAGGAACTAAGAATGTGAATAACAGGGTACAATGTTTGACAGTGTTATCTGTGGATTTTACAGTCGTTGTGACCTTCTTGCCAAGAGTCTTTATCCTAAATCAGAGGTTTTTAAAGTCTGAGCCCCCCCAGGGGTTCTCCCAACAGATGAATGGAGGCAATGTGGAAATATTACCAGAGTTGCCAAATAAATTACTTAAATGTTTGTAGTTTGGAAATAAGACTCTTATAGACTCTGCTTTGTCCTTTTTTATTTTATGAGGATTCAGACTAATAAATATCTTAGTACAGATAATTTAGGTACTTATAAAGTGTGGCCTGTGTGAGTCAAAGAGCAATATGTGGTTATATGTTATATGTGTAGTTTATAACATACAAACATAATTATAATCCTAAATTAAGCTTTTATTTTGGGAAACGTTACTACGGTCTTATAAACTAATTTTCTTCTACTAACTCAGCCTGACATGACTCTTATTAGTGATCTGCTCATGGATTGACAATTTTTTGAACAAGATTATCTGAAACAGTTTATTGATCATTTATTATGATAATGAGCACCCTTCTCTAAAAGTGGCCTCTCAGAAATTTAGTGGTTCAGGTTTTATTTTAGAAAATATTTATAGGTTTCAGCTTCTTTATTAGAAACATTTTGTGCTTGTCTGTGTCGAACCTCCAGTGAGGGACATATTGAATTGAATTATTATTTTATAAATAATCTCTTTCACAAAGTTCTTAGCAACTTGCCATGAAGGCATGTTGGCAGTTTCTTTAATGGTACATACTCTCTACTGGTATTCTCGTAATTTTGTCATTTGATTAATGTTTTGTTAGTCTTTTATGGTAATGTATGAATGACTCATGACATGTTTGTAAATGAGTGATTACCGTTTTGTGTTGCAGGTCAGGTGTGGCGTATTTGTCAGTGTCTGTAAAGTTGGAATATAAAATACAAAACAGCCAGTTTTAGTGACAAGAGACATTCCAGACAAGGGTAAGTTAAAGAGAACAAATTATAAACCAGATTTTTATAGATTTATATTTGAGATCAACAACAATTGTGTTTGTGTAGGCAGTATTGTGAAAAGTAAGAATTAAACACTTTAACTCCACATTTGTTTTCAGACCAAAAATGAAAAGGTTTTTTTTTTTTTGATAAATCTGATTTAGCATCATGTTGTAAAATCTAAATAAAAACTAACAATTTGTAAGTGTTTTTGTTAATAGTGAGAACGAATGAAAAGTTTGAATGAGAAATGACTCAAACTTTACACCACACTTCTGAGCCTTTTCCCTCATGCACCGGTTTCTCCCGCAGGTTTGTTCAACTACCATGTTTTTCCTGTGGTCTGTTGCCCTTTTGTGACCCAATGACCTCATTACCAATTTTGACCACAGAGTCAGCGTCAGCCTCGAACCCTTTCTACAACCCCTGAGTGAAGACGTTAAGCTTCTGCAAAAGCTGCAGTGGGGTGAGGAGTAACCACACACTCAAACACACCAGCGCTACACCTGAATTATCTCACCAAAGAAATAAATAAGTCTGATCTTTCAGACTTATTTGTTTTCAAGTGAGTAAATCTAATTATTATATATAGTTCTTTTGCATTTTTACTTTTTATTTAGTAAAAATCAGCATTAATAAAAGGCTTGGTCCCTTCAAAAGTCGAACTATTAATAATATTAGAAATATCATCTTTTTTAGTTAATATTTTGTGTCAGACTGGCTGCCTTGTGAAGGTTTATTGTAACGGTTCATTTTAAGTGAGTGAACATGAACTTTAAAGCAATTTGTTGTGACTTTAAAGTGACATTATGCCTTCACATGTTCGTGTTGCTCAAGAGGGGGATTGTGTTGAATTGATGATTAAGCACAATCAGTTGGTTCCTTAGAAAGGACTTTTTAAAATTAATTTCCATTTAATAACGGATTATTAATAACAATTACTTAAAATGTTTTCATAAAGTGAACATTGAATCTGGAATATTGATGTGAATTGGACTTTACACTTCACATTGCTGTGTGTAAAGTGCTGTGAAATGACCTTTGTGATAAACTGGCACTTTATGAAAAAAAAAGAACTGAACTGAATTGTTATTGTTAAGTACCACACTGTATATGGTAAACAGCTTCTTTTTAAGCCTCTTTTCCAAGCAGTCAGTTTTTAGTACATGACATAATGTACTGAACTCTACTGCGCCTTCATCTTCCCTCTCTTAAGCAAAGGTTTACTCTTTCGTGACTGGTTGTACTCTTTAACCCTTCAAGCATTTTTTTAACTGTATCAGAGGTCATACGGTAACCAGGCTTACAACAGCACACCATAAACTCAGTACTTGTTTATTCTGATGTGTGTATATTTGTGTGTCACGGCAAGTATGCTGTTACACATTTGTTAGAATAAATATAGTGATTAGAGTTTTGAGTCTTCTGTCATAATTTCAGTTTTATTAATTGTCTAAAAGTAAAAAGAGGGTAATTGTAAAGTAATAAGTGTTTTCTTTTTCTTGTCTCCTCAGGTGCTCTTCCAAATGCCTACCTCACGCCTAAAGAACAAATCACTGCAGCTACAGCCCTGATCAGCAGCCAACATGACATCAAGTATAGGGTACTAACAAAGACCGCAGCGTGCAATATGTAACATGCCATCCACATGGAGTACATGTTTGGTGACACAGTGGCTATGTACATGTTTTTAAAGGCCCACTCTGATAAAAATCATATTTTTCGTGTTGTTAACATGTTCTTGTGGCAATTTTGTGATGCTAGAGGACATATCTTAAAGAGGGCATTCCATTAAAAACCAAAGTCTAATCTGACCCCGGTCTTGACCTTTTCACATGCCAGCTTATTTTAAAGAGGCCCTTCCATTAAAAACGTTTTTTCTGAGGTTTCTGTTGAATATTTTAGCTCCACATGTGTTCTTACCTTCATAGTGGGTGTGAAAACAGGTCAATAACTTCTCTTTCAGTTTTAATCTCTCAAACTATGCAGGTGGCGATAAAACCCGAGTTCTCCCGAGTCCGAAAGGCCGGTATCTGTTTCATCACAACTCCTTTGTTCATTAGTATTCATCAGCTCCCGCAGTTGAAACCACACCTAGCATGCTCCTAGCTAAAAGCTGTAGCATAAGACGTAGCAAACTGGAAGACACGACGTCTGATGTTGCCATGCGCAGCGGGGCAGGAAACAGTATACCTTGTTCTGATAGGCTAGTTTGCTAGCCAATCAGAGTCCAGCAAATTTGAATAATGAATATGAACGAGCTGCTGCTCGAGGCCTGACGGAAGGAGCCGGAACCACACGAATTTTAATGCAGACAGATTGAAAGGTCTGTTAATCAGTGTTTCCTGATGTTTTTTAGATATAAAATGTTTCATATTACTGGTTAATACTTAAGAAATAACCACAAAGTCCTGAAATGTGTATGAAATGGCCTCTTTAAGAAAATACTACAATCATAATTTAAAGGCCACTGAGACGCTTTAAAACTGCCCAAAAGATGATCAGAGTGGGTCTTTAATAGGAGTTGATTTTTAGTCATATTTATTATATCATAAATTAGTTATATTTATTAATTACGTTTTTTCATGTTGGAATTCTTCAGAGTTTAAACTGAAATAACAGTCAGTCTCCTTTACGTAATTTGTGTGCACTGCGTACGTCACTCGAGTTTGGCTGCAGTCATTGGAATTAGATATTATTTAGACAAATAGAACACAGTACGGGAGTTTCATGTTTAATGATTTCCTGTTTCCTTTTACCATCTGGCTTTTTAAAAATATATTTAAACCCTAAACACATAAATCAGAAGAGCTTCATATTATTTATTTTTGCCATACTGTGGTTTACACTTTATATAACATATTTTATACTTCAATATTTATTTTGGGGTATAGTATAAGTCCTAAAGTTAAAATAAAATGTATTTTGGAGCAAAATGAATCGTTTAGATTAGTAATTTATTAATTGTCAGGAAATTAATTCATAAATAGATGTGGGGAATCCCTGATATCTTTTTTTTTTTAATATCTTATTTTATTTTATCTTATATTTTATATTCTTGTTGTATTCTAATTTCCTCATTTGCATAATAGTTCCATGTATGATTTGTCAATATGAATGAAAGTGCTACTGGGTGGATCATTTACATAACTTTGGTTACCTTTTTGGCAAGTAAAGCACATTCCTCTTTTCTTTTTGTCTTTCTTTCCCGCGTGACCTAAAAAAAAACCTGCTGGTGGCATGTGCGTTAGGAATCTTCTCATTAGTCACTGTTCGTCATCTGCTAATAATAACAGTGTGTTTATGGATTATAATGCTGCCAACAGACATACTCATCCAGGAAAACCATGTAAACTAAATGTTAAATATGTCTGGCCTCCTGTAGGGACAGCCTCTTTGATGGGTCGATGGAAGAAGATGAGAAGGACAAGGCAAAACGGTGAGTTACATGTTACACTGGACTGGAGTGATTGTAGTTTGGACACAAGTTTCAGAAAGATGGGTAGGTTTTTAATTAGTTTAGCTCAATAATGTCCAAGCTTGCTCCTCAAGGGCCAGTGTCCTCAATGTTCAGCTGTGTCTTTGCTCCATCACACCTGATTTGAATCAGTGGGTTATTAATAGGCTTCTGCAGAATTTGAGGACCTGCTAAACAGGTAATTCAACCACTGAATCAACTCAAGCATGCTGGATTGTGACCTTTAAGGAGCAGGATAGGCAGGATAAGACATCATGCAGTTCTTTGTTTTCTTGATTCTTATATTTTTCTGTTGGCTACAATGATAATTATGGACTGACTGTGTTTTGGATTACAGAGTGTCCCGTAACAAGTCAGAGAAGAAACGGAGAGATCAGTTCAATGTCCTCATCAAGGAGCTCGGCACGATGTTGCCAGGCAACACCAGGAAGATGGACAAGTCCACCATCCTGCAGAAAAGCATCGACTTCCTGTGTAAACACAAAGGTCAGGAATCTTTATCGTCCTCACCTCACTTCCTTTTGTTTATGTGGACTGCCTCGCTGGTTAGATATTTCTGTCTTTAGATTTGGGTTTAATGATTTACCTTGACGTGTTGTGCTATCAGGCCTTGTTTCTCCTTATCAGTACAACGTAGTGAAAAGATGACTTATTGCATTTGTGGGACACGATCCTTGTACAGAAATGAGCCACTACATTTTCACTTCATATTGCCCATTTAATGACACTTGAAAATTGGGGTTTTAGTTTAAGTGTTTATTGTTGTAATTTTTGTCACTAATACTTCTATAAATAGAAACCCTTTTTGTGTTAAGTGTTAATATACGAGCAGCCACTGAGCAGACAACAGGGTCTGGAATGAAAATCCACTTCTAAAGATCCAAACAGTGAACAGCTGATCCTTTTTAAAGCAGCTGAGTTTGTTGGTCAGATTCATTTTTATAAAACAGTTTCAGTGAACAAACAGGTGTGAAGCTCATCAAAGTCATGAATGGGTTAACTCAACAAGTTAACTCAACAAATTATTATTCATTTCATATTATCTGCAATACTGTTACAGTGGACCACGGTTATATGCACGACTTCGGTGCCCAGTAGTTTTGTGCATATAAGCGTTGTGTGCATTTATCCGTTGGTGGGCATTTGGACTGTAAACCCAAGTAGCGGTGTTCAGTGTTAATAACAGATAATCAGAAATTATGTAATAACGCAATTACAATATATTAGGAGAATAAAACTCTCAAACAGAGGGAGTTATATACTCATAGAGCAGATCCACTATGACACTCTAAGTAAAGAGATGCACCAGATATGCGTTCGCATGGACGCGACGGTAACGACAGAGATTAAGTTACAGTTAGTAACAGAACAGAACGGTTTTCTATATCAGATATTAAGAACTCATGATCAGGCAATAAAAACTAGAACAAATGTTACATGTGACACTATTTCACACTGAAGAAGTTGGTGATTATATTTTGGTGACCGTCTGACAGCTTCAGGCAGATACGCCATAAACACATGCGTAAACCCCAGAGCAGTCTAGTTCCACACACCTAACAGCGACGGTGTGTGTGAGAACACCAGCAGAGGTGTATGGTCAAGTAACTAGTGAGAAATAGTGAGATTTAATGAGATGCATGTGTGATACCTCCAAATGTTTTGTGCAAATAAGCGTCAGAGCTGTGCATAAAAGCGTATGGATTCTCTATGACACAGAAACAGCCCAGCAGTTTTGTGCATAAAAGCGTGTTGTGCATATAACCGTCGACCACTGTACAAATAAACTGTTTGGTTAATAATAAATCCCAAACTTCAGTTTTTATTTTAAATGAATGCATTTTATGAACTTGTCCTTTGTTCTGTTATCTTTATTTATAGATAATAACTTCACTTTGAAACATTTTCCTTTAGTTGTTAATTTAAATTATATTGTTTATTATCAGTGATGCAGCTTGGATGAAAACATGTGAAGTATTTTGTTCATTTGTTTTTTATGTGCTGCAAATGGAATTTAAAGGTTTTTAGGTTCATTTTATCAGATTTATTTATGTTAATTACATTTTTCCCCTGCAGTATTTAAAATGATATCAAAACATTTCTGAGGTAATCTGTTAGTGTCATGGCAATAATAATTGTAGCTATAAAATATTCTGAACAAAGAAGCTTTATTTTGTCACGTGAACAATTCTGAAATCTTATTTCTGTTTCAACAGAAATCGCAGCCCAGTCAGAGTCCAGTGAGATCCGACCAGATTGGAAACCTCCATTTCTTAGTAACGAGGAATTCACTCAGCTCATGCTGGAGGTTCGACATGTCACTTTATGTATTATTATATCTGTCTGGTTTTATTCAGTGGTCTGTTAATGCAGAGTAGGGTTTTTATTTCATTGTCAACACATACATGTGATCCCAAGTCTACTTTTTCTTGTGAGGACAGTCACCATATGATATTTTTTATTGAAAAATCACAACAACAATCCTTCTTACAACCTGCTATTTTACTTTAATCTTTGGCAGTAGAGCAGTATCTTCATGAGGGTTTTTGGGTTTTTATTTTAGGCTCTGGATGGGTTCTTCATAGCAATAATGACTGATGGAAACATCCTTTATGTCTCTGAAAGTGTCACGTCATTACTAGAACACCTGCCAGTAAGTAACACTGGTTCCTTCTGTTGATACTTACACATTACTCTTCTACTGTATCCTGCTTTTAATGCTGTTTATCTCTGTGTATATGTGCATGTGTGTAGTATAGTATTCTGTACTGTATAATAGTATCGTAAAATTAGAATGAGATATTAAATTACAGATTTAATAAATTAGATTTAACTACTTTTAAAAGTTACATTGGGTCTGTTTTTTAGCATTTAATAAAGCAAATTTAGCTGTTTTTAGACTTTGTGCTAAACTGTATAAAATGTTTGTGTTTCCCAGGCTGACTTGGTGGACCAGAACCTGTTGAACTTCCTGCCAGTTGGAGAACACTCTGAAGTGTACAAGGCTCTGTCCACACACCCCACCGACACAGAGAACCTGAATACTGATTATCAGAAGAGTCAGTACCAAACAATCATCCAGTTTGAAATGATTCAGTTATACATGAAAGATTTAAAACAAATAGTTGTCAGAGGGATTTTACAGATGTATTTGCTTTAACTGTTTTTTAGGACTTTATTTATTTACTATTTACTTTTGTCTCTAGCTAAGAATCATTTAGAGTTCTGCTGTCACATGCTGCGAGGGGCCATTGACCCTAAAGAACCCCCGATCTATGAGTATGTCAAGTTCATCGGCAATTTCAAGTCTCTCAATAATGGTAAGTAACTGATCATGTGATAATTTTAATTTCACTCATTTAAACAATGTTGCATTTTCTTTTGCATTTTACAATCAGATTAATCAAAAGTTGCATCAAATTTGGTGTGTAAAGTGTTTTCTGCTGAAGTTTTTAAAATCTATATTTTATCAGCTAAAAGTCTTAAGTGTGCACATACCTGCATTTATTTGTTAAAACTCCATCAGTCATGCTCAAATCTCAGCAACCAAACAGCTGTGTTCTATGTGCAGTGCCCAACATTACAAGGAACGGCCTGGCGGGGGTGTTACAGCGCTCGCTGCAACCTGCGTTTGATGACCAAGTCTGCTTTGTGGCCACAGTTCGGTTAGCTAAACCTCAGTTTATCAAGGTAATGTTGTGACACGTGGTCACCTGAGTCACTATTATGTCATTTCTATGTGAAGAACTTGCTGTGTAAGTTGTGCATGTTTGTTTTGTGATTGTAGGAAATGTGTACAGTGGAAGAGCTTAATGAAGAATTTACCTCAAGGCACAGTCTGGAGTGGAAATTCCTTTTCTTAGATCATCGGTAAACATACATGTTGACACATTGACATATATGTTGGTCTTTAAGCCACAGCTGTTTTGTTTTTCACAAGCAGTTTAGTCCTTTGCACACTTCCACATTTCAAATCTTTTACATTCTTCTGATGCTCGGCACAAACAAGAATGAAATGTAAAATAGCTCTGGCATTACATCAAGCTGGGGTGGTAAAGATTGGATTAATTAACATCATCTGAGGGTGTCCAAAAATAAGCTCCAAAACAACATGTTGTTGCACATGCAAAGAGCGTGATAACAGTATCCTAAAAAGATATAAGATTCCTAAAACGTCCTGTGCAAGGTGAGTAAGAAGGCAGCTCGTTCAAGTTGACATCAAGATCTGTTCAGACAGTCAGCGCGCTGCTTAGTTTCTGTCTCTGATCTACCTATTTGACCTAAAATTTCAGGCATCTCACTCAAAAAACCAGCTTAGCAAAGAACTTGAGCTCATTATGATTTAAAACTCACAGATAAGATAGCTGAGGTCATGACCCTCCAGGTCACTGACTGTGATTCTACTCACTGCTGTTGTCCAGCTACAGCCCACTGTTTCAACAGCACTTTTCTTAATCTGCCTCAACCTGTGAAACCTGCGTTTCAACCACTTCTCCATCATGCTTTCCTTCTCTTTGTTACGCTGTAGTATATGAGGTTAATGATGCAACAGTTTCTGTCTGCTCTACTGCGAGATTCAGGCCTTTGTTTGGGCTCCAACTTGACTGAGTTGCTTCTAGCTGGTATATTTCGTAGAAAAATTATTTAACAAGAATCAAAGTGAGCTGAGTAAAAAAGGAGTTTATTTTAATTCATGCATGAATTAAGAGCCTCACCCTAATGTACAAACATCAAAATGACTGCAGAGTCATTTTTGTCCTAAAGTCAAATGGAAATAATAGTCAAACCAAAATTCTGGGTAAAAAAGTGAATTTTTTACTGTTTATACATCTGCAGTTGGTAATATCCAATTTTTCTATTTTCAGAGCTCCACCGATAATAGGTTACCTGCCTTTTGAGGTTCTCGGAACATCAGGGTATGACTATTACCACGTGGATGACCTGGAGACACTAGCCAAATGCCATGAACACTGTGAGTCCTCGTGCTTTCTGTAGTTGATTCTTTGCAAAAGGCTTTTCTTGACTTTCTCTTGCCTCTGCCCTCCTTCCTCTCAGTAATGCAGTACGGGAAAGGGAAGTCATGCTACTATCGTTTCCTGACAAAAGGTCAACAGTGGATCTGGCTGCAGACACACTACTACATCACCTACCATCAGTGGAACTCTCGACCTGAGTTTATTGTCTGCACACACACAGTAGTCAGGTACAGTTAGCTTATTGTTGCCTTATCGTCAGGATTTTTCTTTGCTTCTCTTCTTTTATTTCTTCCTGTCACTGCTTATTTACATCTTTCATACACACTGCCTTCTTGCTTTTTACGGATTTATCTGTTGTATAAAATACAGCTATGCAGAAGTAAGGGCAGAACAACGCAGGGAGTTGGGCATTGAAGAGACCAATCCAGAGGCCACAGTTGATAAGGTGAGAAAACGTAAAGGTTTAAATTCAGACATTCGTCGTTTTACACAATCACATCAGTGAAATGTGGTACAACATGTAAAGTATGGAAACTACGTTTAATAATCAGAAGAGAGTAAAACATTTAGGTTACTGATTAACTACAATTCTTTGCTGACAATATATAATCAGAAATAATGTGACAACAGCACAGGATTTATTAACACTGTATCTTTAAACTCTGGTTATCATTGTAAACGATCCACTGTGGGTTAGCCTGTCGGTAATAGTCCTGTGATCGCTGCTCTGTGAGGCACATTCACTAAATCCTTAAAGAGGCCCTTCCATTAAAAACGTTTTTTCTGAGGTTTCTGTTGAATATTTTAGCTCCACAGGTGTTCTTACCTTCATAGTGGGTGTGAAAACAGGTCAACAACTTCTCTTTCAGTTTTAATCTCTCAAACTACGCAGGTGGAGATAAAACCCGAGTTTGAACGGCCGGTACTTGTTTCGTCACAACTCCTTTTTTCGTTAGTATTAATCAGCTCCCGCAGTTGAAACCACGCCTAGCATGCTGCTGGCTAAAAGCTGTAGCATAAGATGTAGCAAACAGGAAGAGAGAACATCTGATGTTGCCATGCGAAGCGAGGCAGGAAACATTATACCTTTGAGTCCAGCAAATTCTAATAATGAATATGAACGAGCTGCTGCCCAAAATCCTGACGGAACCAGCCGAATTTTAACGCAGACAGATTGAAAGGTCTGTTAATCAGTGTTTCCTGACGTTTTTTTTAGATATAAAATGTTTCATATTACAGGTTAATACTTAAGAAATAACCACAAAGTCCTGAAATTTGTATGACATCTAACAACTGTGTTCTCAAAATGCTAAAAAGTATTAACATCTAAATCTGACAGGGATTTTAAAGACAGAAATAATTTAAAAAAAAGAACAATAATGAGGCTTTACACTGCGATTACTTTTCCTTTTTGATAAAGTCTAATTTTCAAGACAAATTTCAAGACAAGAGCCAGATGCAACAATAAAGTATCCAACAATCTTCCTAATAACCAATCAAACTGCTGCTCTGCGCTGCGGATCACCTGGATCAGGCCCCTGATAAAACTTAATGTTGCATATCTGCTAACAGCTGCTGTTTCACAGCAGTCAGCTCTTCTTTTTCATCTGTATGTAAACATGTTGCAGCACACCAAAACCTCAGTGGGTTGGATGTTTCTTTTTATTTTTAATGATATTATTTAATGCTACATTCAGGTTTTGTCCAGAACAATGTAGACATGTTCAGTGAGGAGTCCTTACTGAAATTGCATTGTCTGGTGACACAACATGTTTCTTCTGTGTGCTCTGGCAGCTCCTCGGTGTTTGTCCAGGCTGTACATGAAAACATACAAAAAATGCAGGACGTGCGTTCCTGTCCATTGAGTTCCAACAATTCTTGCAAAAGACCATCTGGAATTACCAGGAGTCTGTTCTTTATCTATGTTGCTTATGGTATAGAAACTGTGCTACAGCACAGTTTTGCAAGCTGTGCACATGAAAGTAGGACGTGATTTAAATAAATTGATTGCGTAAGACACATCCACATATCTCCCTTGTTTGTTGCTCTGAATAATACAGGACATATGTTGTGCTGTTGTTGTCTGTGTAAATGTGATTGTAAAACATATCTGCTGTGAAACTTTTAACCTCGTTGATATTCATCTCTTTTTAGAGCAGCAGGAATCCCAGAGACGACTGCATAATGTCATTTTAAAGTTTTGTTTATTTACATTTTGTATCTGTCATCTTCCTTTGTGTTTATTAGATATATTGAAGGGAATGTTCACTGTATACATGTTCATTTTTGGTTTGTTTTTCTCTTTTTATTTTCTAGAGTCAGGATTCTGGCTCGGAGTCCCAGCTCAATACATCCAGCCTGAAGGAGGCGCTGGAACGATTTGACCACAGCCGAACACCATCAACATCTTCACGTAGCTCCCGCAAGTCGTCCTCACATGTCTCTGACAACACTTGTACTTGTAAGGACATATGCTGCTGTATTAACTGTACATATGCTTCCAGTTAAAAGTTTAGAAACCCTTTCTCTTCAGTTGAATGAGAAAGGGTGTCCAAACTTTTTGACTGGTAGTGTGCATCATGTTCATGTTGTTATCTTGACTGAAGGATGAGTTGTGTCATTTCTGCTGTGAAGTTACATAAATTGATCAAACCATGTTTTACGATGCATTAAGGTTGTGTATTTATAATTTTGCCTCAGCAGCAACAGCTCCCAAGATTCACATGGACATGGCCACGCCTCCTCGGCAGTCATTAGCCTCCACCATGGAGATGACGTCACAGCGTCGCTCATCCATCAGCAGCCAGGTGAGACAGGATTGGCTGAAAGTGACGCATACCAAAGTTTTCCTTCATGTTCTAAAGAATTAATGGGAGAAATGCTGTAAAAAAACTTCTAGTAGAATCCAGTTCTGTGAACAGAAGATCTAAAAACAGTCTGGAATAATCTTAGCAACTAATGGAAGATCTCACATGGTTTTGATGATTGCCGATTGAAGTGTCAGTTTAAATATGGAGATTAAAAAAATATATATATCCCAAACTGGATATCAGGTAACCAACCATAAAGATTTCACTGAGTAAGAGCTCACGGCTGAAGTGAAGCAGTTGATATGACAAGCATCAGCTGATCGGAGAGGTGGAGGAACTTCACTGATTTTAATGCTGATCTTTTCTGTATCTGCAGTCCATGAGTTCTCAGACGACAGGACAGAGTTTAAATCCTGGAATGATCACTCAGCAGCAACAACCACAGCAGCTTCAGACAAACGTACAGGTGAGCATCATTTAACTACACTTACACAATCTAATAATTACAACTCATTTATCATTAAACTCTAATTATAGTGAAATGCTCAAATGTTTTCAGATGACTGAATAAATAAATTAAAGTAACTGAATAAATATTTCTATTGGGTTGTGAATATGTTTATCGTTTGGAATGTAGTTTTTACATGTAGACGACTTTTACATTTGTAATTAGGTTTATTTAATATAAAAATGATGAAAATGTGTAGTCACTGTATTTCTGATGCACAGAGTCACATCTCAGCATAAGTGCAGACTGTGTAAGTTTATTCTCTGTTTGCCCCCCCCCAGCCGGTGATGGAGTTCTCAGCACAGGTGAATGCCATGCAGCACCTTAAAGAGCAGCTGGAGGACAGAACCAGGAGGATCCAGGCAAACATCCAGCGGCAGCAGGAGGAGCTGCGACACATCCAGGACCAGCTGCAGAGGGTCCAGGAACAGGGAATACAGGTGGGCTGCAGACACAATGTGTTTGTCCAGTCAGCTGCATTTTCTAATTGAAATTGGACTAATTATTTATTTTGCCTTTATTAAGTTTAAAACTTACTATTACAGGTGTTTTATATAGTTATATATATTTTACATTTTTGCTTATTTGAAAAATACCATATTTGAATACAACAAAATGGCAGTTTGTCTTTTTTTTAAGTACCATTTTTTTTTAATAAATTGCCTTTTGGACCATGTTTAATTCAGCCTGATCTGGATCCAGCCTAGAAAAAAACATTCTGTTTTAATTCACTTTTATTCATTAGAAATTTCAGTAATAGTGTTTTTATCTGAATCTTTACCTGGTGGAAACAACTCCTTTTTAAACTTTAGTTACTTCGAAATCATTTCACTTAAACAATGACTGAAACTTTATATTTTGTAAAAGCAGACACTCACTGTTCTCTGTTATTTGACATTTTCTGTCTTTAACAGATGATGATGCAGCAGGGGGGTGGGCCGATGAACGTACAGCTCCCTCAGGTGGGGTCAGTCCAGCAAACATCTGCCTTGACTGGTCCAGTCCAGCAAACAGCAATCAACCCTGTTCATTCAGGAACTCAGCAGCTCAGTATTCAGCAGCAGCAGCAGCAACAGGCTGTACCTCCTCAACAGAGTCTACAGCAGCAGACCAACACACTCACACAGGTGGATACACACCTTATGAAAATGCTCCTGTGACAGTTCAGCTCAGACTAATAGTATCTGCATTTTCATGCATTTCTCTGGTTCCTTAAATGTAAAGCATCATTTCTCACATGTCTCACATATTTTCCAAGTTATTGTGATAACAGGATCCAAAAGACAGTTTGGGTTTATCAAATGAGACTGAAGTGAAACCTTACAGTGTTAATCAAGCATTTAATCATAGACACTCCCAGTTTATTTCTAATCAGTTATCTGTTATTGTTGTTACCTTAAAATCCTTTCAGAACAGAATCTGAGTGACTTGTAGGAAAAATGTTTTCTGTCCTAATTATGTAGGTATCAGTATAAAGTGTATTTAGGTAAAGTGTTGACACATACAGTTGTTAGACTTCAAGTTGATGTAAATTCCATCCAAGTTTCATCACCTTGTGTTTTTGTAGCCTCAGCGTCAGCCCCAGCAGCCGGTCCAGGCTCAGTCTCAGGCTCCAGGATCTGTATCTGCCCCATTATACAACACTATGATGATTTCCCAGCCAGGACAGCCTAATGTTCTGCAGATCAGCACCAGCCTCCCACAGAACAACACACAGCAAGGCACAGCTGTGGCCACCTTCACACAGGACCGACAGATCCGGTAAGCAGAGGACATTCAGACATCAGTCCCACTCTGTCTCCACAGATCAGAAGTTTTTATAGAAGATTAGAAATGTCCACACAGTTTGATACATGAACACTAATGCAGTTATTTGATCTGATTCTCTTCAGATTTCCAGCAGGGCAGCAGCTGGTGACCAAACTTGTGACAACTCCAATGCACGCATGTGGTGCTGTCATGGTACCCACCTCTATGTTCATGGGGCAGGTGGTTACAGCATACAACCCGTTTGGCAATCAGCAGGTAAATACACACCCATAGAACATTGACGTGATTCTATTTGTTCATTATTAGAACATTAGAACGTGTTCTGCACAGCTTAAGACATGCTGCCCAAAACACATCAAATCATGTGTCACATAAATGGAGATTTGGCCCAAAATGTCTGTTTTTATTACTGAAGTGAAAAAGTTACAAAAATAAAACCTTCTGTTCTGGTTTTCTTTTCTTTTATAAATTCATTAACACAGAATTAAAACTGAAGTTCTGTGAGTTTGGATTTTATTTACATGTGACGTCAAAGCAGACAGATTTTTTTCATATTGTAAACTGGTCTTGATCAACAAGCTTCCTGAAGGTTTTTCATGTTCTTTCTTGTTCTTTTATTTATTTAGGCTCATTTTCAGTCCAACTGTTTTCAGAGACACATTGTTTATTAACTTAACTCTGATCTACAAATCATTCAGGGATAAAAAGGCTCCTCAACTCAAAAGGTAATCCATTGTTGAAAATTACAGACAGATGAGCAAAGAGAACATTTAAATCTGATCTTTAGGCACTTTGTTACAAACGGCCTGTGAAAAAGACACAATTTGTTCCTGTTTCTTTGTGAACTGCAAAGATTCCTCAGTTTGGTACACAGAACACACAGAAGTATGAACTGAAACCCGGACATATAGTCGATGATCAATGGAAGTTGGACGCATCATTGCACGCTATGCGTTTATATTCAGGTAGAAGAACGTCACGGTACAATAAAAAAACTGAAACACCTTCAGAAGTCCTGGTGAAATTCAGACCACTTTAACAAACTGCAAGAAAATCGGCCAAATTGGAAGCAACAAATCAAAAGAGATGAGGTGGTAAAATGTCTTCACAAAGGGGGTCAGCATTCCTGTCTGTCTGTCCGTCCGTCCGGGCTCTGATTTTCTTGTCTTTACACTGGGTCATCTCAGCAGGGTGGGCAGACCCAGACTCTGACCCTGCAACCGGCCCAACCGCCTCCAGGTCAGGCTGATGGGCAGAACCAAACAGCTGTAATTGCACAGAGCAGCCAGCAGGCGCAGCAGCAGCAACAGCAGTTCCTCCAGGTAAGAAAACAGATCAAGCTGCAGGTATAAAATCCATGTGTCATATATGTAAAATACCTGAATTTGAAGAACATAAAAATATGATGGAAAATATATTTAGTTTTCTGATGTGATTACACTGTTTGCCTGCCAGGGCACTCGGCTTCTCCATGGTAACCAGTCCACCCAGCTGATTCTGCAGGCAGCTTTCCCTCTTCAGCAGCAGGGAACTTTTACGCAGACGACGCTTCCACAACAACAGCAACCACAGCAGCAACAGCTGCAACAGCAGCAGCAACAACAACAGCGACAACAGCAACAACAACAGCAGCAGCAACAATCTCACCACCAGAGGCACCAGCAGCAGCTGAAACCGCAGCCCCAAAAGCCCCAAAAAGCCCCATCGTCACACAGGACTGACAGTGTTAGCAACCAACAGCAGTGACGTCTGGCGGGAGACGTGTTCAACATGAAAGTGACTGCTGCCGGAGTTTGTGGTGGATTCATGACTGTCGCAAACATCTTTCCCTCCAAAATCCATGGCCTCCCCTTTTGTTGCTCTGAAAGGAAGGAATATTTTGGAAAGAGCGAAGGCTGAAAACAGGGTGGATAAAGTCCTCACAGTCCGAAGTGTGAGGAGCTTCAGGTCTGAAGAGACCTGGAAAGATACACTTTATTGCAACTTTTTTTTTAAGGTGATTCAAAGTGGACTGACTATGTACAGATTTACTGTATAATAAAAAAAAAACTTTGTAAATATTCAGTATAGCCTAACAGAAAACAGAAACGTAGTATTTTATATGATTGCATGGGAAAAAAATACAGTGTAAGCTTTTATTAGTTGCTTTTGGAAAAAAAGTTTTTACTTTAAGTGGTTTCTGTTCAGAGATAGAGCAATGAAATGCTCTTTAAGACCCCCCCAATTCTCTTTAAAAAAAAAAAAAAGACAGTCCAGAAAGAGGCTTTAAAGTCAGTGTGTTTAAAAAACATTCGGGCTCGCGTGTTTGTGTGAAGCTGCTCTTCAACACTGTGTCTCCAGGACAAAAATGGATTTAAAAAGAACAAACTTTGTAATTATGATTCAAGTTCAACGAGAAACTCGATGACAGTTAAAACTGACTTATTTGCAGGATGATTACGTATAACGGGTTTAGTGATACCAAGTGCCAATAACATATAGTGACATTTTTTATCCTTCATTTTACGTTGTTTATTCAGAGACGTAAATATTTTCCAACAAGATATTTACCCCCAATAAAGTTAATGCGTGTGTATATAGTAGGAATTATTTTTATCAGTCGGAGAGCCCTATACGTAACAAACAGTATATCCTCAACCTCCTGACAACTTCAGCACTTATTGTGGTCGTGTAAAGAAAAAATCACTGTTGAACCCTAGTTTTTGTATTCTGTGGCGTGATTCTGTGAGCTAATGTGTGTTTTTTTAGAATACAAACTGTGTATGTGTGCATGGTTGAGCATGAGTGTGTCTGCAGCTAGCGTGTGTGTGTTTGTTGCCCCCTTGTGTCTTAAAATATTTGACTTAGTAAAAAGGC
Source organism: Pachypanchax playfairii (assembly GCA_006937955.1). NCBI lineage: Eukaryota > Metazoa > Chordata > Actinopteri > Cyprinodontiformes > Aplocheilidae > Pachypanchax > Pachypanchax playfairii. The sequence continues at coordinate 3,187,288 of SSNP01000061.1, forward strand.
TTGAAGTTGCTGGATGGTACTTGTCCTCTCAGGAATGTGGAAAGTGTTTTCCTTTTGCTTCTGCCTCAGTCTGCAGCCGCACCAGGGAGGGTTAGACAGTGATGCTGCAGAGACCAGACCAGCTCGTGTCATGGTGGGTGTGGCGTCGAAGTGGAAAATTTGACCTAGATTTCAAAAAGACTCCCTTGTTTCCTTATCAGCGTAGTAAATGAGTGAAAAGGCACGAAGGGAGTTGTGGAAAAAAAAAAAACGCCGACTTTCAACCTGATTAGAATTTACTGACTTTTGTTGTACGAGCAGCTCTGGATTGCTACCAAATATCTCTGCTGGTCGACTTTGTCATTAGTGTTTCCTCCTTCTTTCTCTTCCTGGGCCTCAGAAACCCTCATGCAGTTTACTTCACTTATCTCGCAGTTCTCAAACAGCAGTTGAAACCAGGATCAGGACCCGGTCCATCTGTAGAAGACAGGAATGGAGTTTTGGCTGGGTGTGTTGTACTACAGTGATAAGCCATATCAAACAGAAAAGCCTTGGAGTGGAATCGTTGGCAAAGGAGCATCTAGAATGTGTTGTTTTGTCTGAGTGAAGGAAACGTGGTGTGTGTGGGTGTGTGTGTGATTATTGCATTTCCTTTCCTTGATCCTATTTCTTGTATCACTTGGGGGGGTCAGTGTGTTGATCTCCCCCTGGAGATAGCCAATCAGTTCTTGCGTTGCAGTATAAAGAAGTAATTTTGGAGATTCGTCCTGCTTGGTCGTTGCGAGCCTGCGTGAGAGACGACTCAGCTTGAATACATGGTTGTGTGAGACACTTTGTGCATGGCGTCTGTCACTGTAACCCATTCTATTTTCATATGAAAACACACGTGTGGGTGGGAGAGTATGTATGTTGGGCAATGCAGAGCACTGGTTTACCATCAGGCTATAGAAAACTAGAAACAAACGTATCAATACAATCGAATCCTATAACCCTGATTCAACAGTGTAGGTCTTCCATTGATTACAGCAAAATGAAGAACCTGTATAGACGAGTTTGCGTCCCTCTGAGTCGTACTGAAATAGTTTGATGTTGTGCCACTGATACCCAGCCCAAAGAATGTAAAAGAGGATTTAAAGACTAATGGATGTTGTAACTTTCAGTCACTTTTGACTGAATTTGACATGAAGGAAAAAGGAGGAGTGTGAAAGCAAATCATTTATAGCACCGCAGGATTCCACCTGTCAAATCTGAAACAGATATTTGTTTTTTTCTTTTGCAGGTTTTTTATTGTTAGAAAAAAAAATTCTGATTGTTCCACCATTACAGAAGTTTAGTTTTTCCAATAAGGTGTTTGAAAAAGTGTCAGGAAGCTGTTGAATAATAAAGTTTTTGATTTTTTTCTTTGATAAAGAACAGCATTGACAAACCAACTAGCCCGTCTCCCTGCCTTTTCACACCAAACACAAATCACGGTTTTATTTAACCAGCGTTCTGTTAGTTTATCTAGTTCTAGTATAAATCTGTACACAGACACAAAGCTAAAAACACCAGTATTCAGTGTAAAATGGTGCTATGCTTACCTGTACTGTACGTATGTATATCCCTTCTTATGCTCTTCAACTGTTCTCCTTTATCTACCCCAAAGTCAAATGTAATAATAATCAATATTTTGAAGCAATTATTATAACCCCTCCCCTGTCCCTTCTTGGTCAACTTGAAAATAAAAACAAATATCAAACTTCAACTCTGCTCAGATTTATTTCACATTCTGTTTCGATCCCAAAATCCGTTTCCAACATTATTGTAGTCAAAAAGACAGAAGAACGTGCGCTTTGTTTCACCGTCTCCGGTTCTTTCTTTATTATCACAACTCATCCAGCTGTATCAAAACTGCAAGAATCTCAAAACCAGAGTGCCGAGGTTTCTTCTGTCCATCTTCTCAACACTAAAAATCAAGAAACAAAACAATCTAAAGGCACATCTCTATTATATTTACATTGCATACACTTGACAACAAAAAGCACACAATCAGTTCTAAAGCCTTGGCCTCGTGGTTTTACTATAAAGATGAAAGTTCTTCATGATTTACAGACATTAATAAATCAGTCACAGTATCTGAAGCTACAACACGCAGGTGGGAGTCAGTGTTTATGTAACTTATGGCTTTATATCGTTTCCATTATGGATCATTGCTTTCATGCCGCTTTTATGGCTCATTGATTCAAAGACACTGTTTAAAGGCCTATTTAAAAAAAAAAAATACAACATAAACATCCACACAAATCCAGCGATAGTGACCATTTAAGAATCTCATATTTTGGAGAAGTATCTTTGCAGAGGAAACCGATTTATCTCGACAAAAATATATCCCAAAATGTCAAAACTAATCCTGTACAATGTTTTAAAAAAACAACAATCTACTCAAAAACTTGTTTAGTCACGACTATCTCTAAGTCAAATGTCCCAGTCGAGTCAAAGGTGTCCAGGTAGTTGCAGTCCTGGTTTCCCCAAAGCATCTTAGATGTGATCTAAAGCTGAACGTGAGCCAAGCCCACCACCCCCGACCCCCCCACTGATAATGGCTGATGTATCTGATGGCCTGTTAGTGCTGGAGGCTGCTTTATATAGACGTGCACCTTATCTTTACCTACCACAAAGATCAATACACCAATGGAGACTGTGGTTAGAGGCCCAGTGCAGGCTTGTGTATGTACAGTGTGTGTGTGCCAGCATTTGGGATTTAGTTTCAAAGTACACTGTGTGTTTGTGTGTTAGCGGTGAGGAATCAGTGTGTTGTTGTAGTGGCGTGTTAAACATAGTCCAGGAAGACGTCAGCTGTACTCTGCAGTAAAGGCTGCGTCGGTGCCGTGGTGCTGCAGACTGAGCTCAGCCTCCGCGACGGCGCCCTCTGCTGCTCCGCAGTGCCGGGAGTGTTATTCAGCGTCAGGTACACCTGGAAGGTAACACACAACCAGTAAAAATAAATAAACACATGCAACTAAAATCAAGTGAAAGATCCTGCAGTTTTTAATCTGTTTACATTCTGGGTGTTTTCTGACAGCAGCAGTTCAGTTCGCTCCACCAGCTTTCGGAAGGAAGGTCTTTTTAAAGGATCGTGGTTCCAGCAGCACAGCATCGTGTCGTACCTGCACAGGTGAGTGAGACAGGGTTAGTTCCTACACCTGGAAGGGTGAAACACCTACGTTTATTGGACTTATTTAAGGAACATACATATGTCACCAGCTAGTGGATTTCACTAACTTATTAAGGTGGTAAATTTAGTTATTTTATTAAAATTCTCTTCTGTTGATTTTTGTGCAGTATTTTCTATATATTTATTGTCTTTACCAAAACAACCACCAATTGTGAAAAAAAAAAAAAAAAAGAAATCAGCAGAACATTTAATATGCTGAACTTTCAGGTGTTCACGTCATTTAAAGAGGCCCTTCAATTAAAAACAGTTTTTCTGAGGTTTCTGTTGAATATTTTGGCTCCACAGGTGTTCTTACCTTCATAGTGGGTGTGAAAACAGGTCAACAACTTCTCTTTTAGTTTTTATCTCTCAAACTACGCAGGTGGTGATAAAACCCAATTTATCCCGAGTCCGAACGGCCTGTATCTGTTTCCTCACAATGTCTTTGTTCATTAGTATTCAAACCACGCCTAGCATGCTGCTGGCTAAAAGCTGTTAGCATAAGACGTAGCAAACAGGAAGACACGATGTCTGACGTTGTCATGTGCTGCAGGGCAGGAAACAGTATTCTTTGCTCTCATAGGCTAGTTTGTTAGCCAATCAGAGTCCAGCAAATTCGAACAATGAATATGTGAAAGAAAATACGTTTTAGATTTTATTTGTTTTTGTTGGTGTGTTGAGGGAGTAAAAATGGAACTTTAAATAACCTGTAAACATTCACAATCAAACTGAGATTATGTGACTAAGTTTAAAAATAATAAAATATAATAATATCTTAGATTTGAATGTACTTTTTATGAAGGTTGTCAAAAAAGAAAGAAAAATCCCTACATAAGAGAAAAGATTATAATAATGGACCATCAATAAACAGGAAGTGTCTTTCACACACATACTGCTGTGTCCAGCTGAAGCACAAATTACATTAGAAACATTTATTATCTCTAACTAATGATGCTCTTGCCCTCATTTTATTGTTTTGTCCATTTGTTTCCATCTGCTTTCGTCTGAACAGAATCACTTTACACAAACATCTTTAGTGCCATTTTAACACTTTTTTTCACACAAAGTTCTCAGTTTGGAAAACTTGAATTTCTTTTCTTATAAATTTACCACTTTAAAATCCATTTTTCTATTCAAAAAAAAAATTCCTCAATTTGAAGGTGAAAAAAATCTAATAAATTAGTTTTCATCAAGAATAGAGTTTATAATTTATCATAAAGTGATAATATCACCTGTTTACCAGTTAAACATCTGGATGGGACTTTAAAGTAAACAAACAGTGAAACATCTAGATTTCTCACTTACATCTCGATAGGAGCAAACTCAGGCCTGCTCATCCTCCGACCTTCTTGAATCATCTTATAAAACGCAGATCCCACCTGCATCCCTGGGTACGGGCTATTTCCTGCAACATACACAATTTAAATACTTTGTGTTGCTTTTGGAGAAAATAAAAAAAAAAATGTTGGTTTTAGTCAATATGACTTGATTGCATTATTGACTCCTCTAAGTGATGATACAGCTCTGAGAGCATCATCACAGTCTCTAATGAGTCAGCTCAGATTGATGAGAATCACAATGCCAAAGACATTATGAGACAAACACAATAATACTACAGCTTTAACTACAAATGTTACCAAGAGAGAAGATCTCCCAGAGCAGGATGCCGTAAGACCACACGTCGCTCTCGAAGGTGTAAACACAGTCAAAGATACTCTCAGGAGACATCCACTTCACCGGCAGGCGAGCCTGAAATAAAACAAACACCAATCTGACATGAAATCTGATGATCAGACACACGATGAAGGAACAAATGGGAAGAGACTCACGCTTCCACGCAGAACATAACTGGCATCAGTGGTGATGTCCCGTGCCAGGCCGAAGTCGCAGATCTTCGCCACCCTGCCGTGAGTCAGTAAAACGTTCCTAGCTGCGAGATCTCTGTGGATACACTGCATGGAAGAACAAAACAAACATGAAAATGATTATTGACACTGGAACTGGTGTGTTTACGAACGAGGAGTGTCTTAAAAAAAGCACAAACACTAAAGACAAATGGAATAAAAGTGATTTAAAAACTGAATTAATGATCAGATATCATCTGATTTACAGACTAACAGCGCTCGCATTCTTTTCACATCTTTCTCAAAGACAATGAATAATTCCTGCTGCTTCAAAAGATGCACTCTATTTAGACACTTTCCTCCCTTTTTGAGAGAAATCTGAGTAATAAACAGCTGCCAGTATTTGGTTTTGGGAGATTTTTCAAGCAGATTACATGAAAAGGTTTAACATCAAAAGTGTTTGTTCCCTGTAAGAGCGTGTATGAGTCTTATCATGACCTGTTTGAGTCTCAGAAAGTAAAACTGCATCTAATTATAATTTATAAACTTTATAAAGGGCTACATGGTAATAATACCCTACATGTCAAAACTACATAGGAGAAAGAGCTGTGAAATACACAACACACACATCAACTAGCTCTAAAAGATGGAGGAAATTCGGCTGGGGGACTCTTTTTAGAGGCAGCAGCCGTGTTGTTGGAGGCAGTGTGGTCATACAGACTCTAATCATTTACATGTTTTCTGTACAAAAAAAACAAAAAACGGACTTATCAAAGCACTGGACAAAATGTTTTGCTTTAAAACAGAAGAAAGCATAAACCTTTTTTTTAACCAGATCTTGGTTATTTCTTATGGGGTGTTGTTTGTAAAGTTACACAGTCAATATTTGGATGTTGGCGCTACAGTCAACATCCAGTGTATAAGTTCACAAGGTCCAGCTTTTATTTTGGTAGTCCACTTCTGCTTATCTGCAATTGAATTTGCATATTATTTAAATATTTAGGTTGGAGCTAAATACTTTTAAGTCAAATATTTAATTTAGAGACTAAATATTTAGGTTGACAAATAAATATTTAGGTCTGGCCTAAATATTTATTTTGGAAATTAAATATTTAATTTTGAAAATACATAATTTGGTTTGTAAGATAAACATTTAACTTTAAATTAAATATTTAGCTTGCAAACTAAATATTTAGTTTGTAAATGTAACACTTATAAATACATGAATTACAAGGTGAAAATATGCATTTAAAAAATGAACCCCATATTGCTGTTAATATTTGAATGTGTAACTTCACCCCATCATTTCTTGATTGAATAGTACCCCTCCTTCTGTGCCTTATATATCGTGCATTGTATTTGTTATAGTGATAAAATAAAAAGTAAAAGTAATTGTATCTGATTCATTTATATAGTTAACTTCATGCAGGATGGCCACCGCAGCAGGTTGACCTTAGCAAATAGAAAAACTTGCTATAATCTAGTCAGTTGTATATTTATTGAGCCACGTGTTGATGTGATGGCAGTTGAGAGTCACTCACTCTGAATGATACACTGAATAGAGCAAGTTAGATCTTGTGATATCACGTATAGCTTTAGGATTTCATGAAACAGCTGGAACATGAGGAGATCTTAGTTTGAACCTCTGGGATAAAAGGAATACTAGGTCTTTAATTCTTGGCTGAAATCAAACTGTTTGTTCCTTTGACTTAATATTGATTAGAACAGTAAGCTGCTTTTCTGTTGTCTTAATTGTGTCTGTGTAAGAATAACTAGATTATTATTGGGCCAAACTTCTCCAGCAGGATGGCTCACTGGTTTCTGCTCATAACAAATGTAAATGCTGATCTAGTTCTTTTTTCTTAAAAGTATATATATATATAAAAAAGAATCCAGATTTTGTGGTTGATGCATTTTCCAGAGTGTCTCTAGATTGTTTTAGGCGTCATGACTTTAGAAGTTTGTGACAAGTTCAATGAGTTGAAGCTTCTTCCAGGATACATCGTCATCTCAAACTTTCCAGCATTCTATGTAATCAATAAAGTTCTATTTGGATCTTCACCAACTTTCCTTTAGTTGTTTAATGTTGTACTATGTTCAGCAGAGAGCTGCAAACTCTCCATCAGATCAGCAGAGTGGTTGGTTCTGACATATTACAGGACAATGGATTTGTCAGCATTTTTTTTGACGAGATGTGAGGAAACAGATTCGTGTTGGAAAATGAGCCACATTTATGCCTCTAAAAGCTCCTTAAAATGCAGAGTACAGATGAGAACTGCAGTGTAAAACGATGCCATTGATTCTACTGTAAAGACCCCGATAAATAATAACATGAGAAGACCTGCTTTATTTATGTGCAACATAAGACTGAGAGTGAACGCAGAGAGAGTAAATGTTCCATCAGCTGACAGCAAGCTTTCTGCATGCACGTTGTCTTTAAGTTTTAACATGATTTATTAAGTTGCAGCTGCATTTTCAGTCTTCTCTGTTACAGCTCAATAAATATGGACACGGTATGTTAAAGCCTTACATTCTTGGATGTAATGTACTCCATTCCTTTGGCGACCTGGTAGGAGAAGCTGAGGAGGTCTTCAGCATCCAGAGACAGCTCATCTATTTCATCTAAACACAGATTTTATCATCAGCTTCATTAACTGTACAGTGTACGATTGTTGCAGACATTAAGTGAGTACCTGACTGGGAGGATTGTTCTTTCTTAGAAGGACGCATGGGCATGTATCCTGTTCCAGTCACATCTCTGCTTCCCCACACAAACACACACAGTCGATTGTTAAAACGTTTCTCTCGTGATCACAGTTACAGAATTTGCACACACAAACACCTTGTTGGTTCCGTCTGGTTCGAGACGTTGCGATAGTAACCATCCCCAACCTGGGAGTTTAGGAAGGCCTCTCTTTTTCTTCGGAGGAAGTTGAGCAGGTCGCCATAGCAACAGTACTCTGTGATCACTAAAATTGGACCTGGCAATGATTCATAAAAAAAACAAACAAAACAAAACAGTGAAACAATGAACGTGAGACCAAACAAAAGACGATGGTGCTGTGCTTGTAATGCTTTGTTAGTCATTTTAAGGACTACTTTTGACACGTTAAAAGACACGGAATGAGCAACAATAAGCGTGTTTAAAAAGGAGACCAATATTTTTGTGTTGTAAGACGCTGAATAAATTTAATCAAGTGTTGAATGAAGTCATATTGAGGGTACAAAGCGCTGAGCGTGTTCATCGCAGCATCAAACTCACACTCCCTTGTGTGGAAACAAAAAAAAAACAATGCTGCATAAAAATCCTTGCTGAGGTCAAGGTGGGCAGGTGAACGATATCGATCCTCTGTGTAATGAGTCAAAGTGCATCACGTCTTGACATCAGAGCTAGATGGTATATTAGACAATCAGTGAGCCAGTACACAACCTCCTAAACAATAGTAACTACTACTACAAAAATACTACTCAAAGATAACCAACAGATGCAGCAGGTTTATGGTGCCCAACATCTTTTACCAGTCAGAGTTAAATGATGTCTTGCTGAATGAACTAATGTTTTTGTCATGGATCCTCTTACCTCCAACAGTGCAGGCTCCCAGCAGGTTCACAATGTTCATGTGGTTTCCAAGGTAACTGAGAACCTTCAGCTCTGACATCAGTGCCTCTTTCTCCGTGGAATGAGCGTTAGCTATGATGACATCACCATAAATACTGTTACAGTACTGTTTAAAGCAGTACTAAATAACTTTTCTGCAGAAAATATCAGGGAAGGATCATAAAAATATGTTTAAATAATTAACAGGACACACTCACCATAAACAAGAATACTGTATAAACCTCTAATGACATCTTGTTATGAAATAAGTTGTTAATTCATACTATGGCGGCATTTTTCTTCGGGGCAGCATATATCATCAGAACACCAGTTCAAGCTGCGACCCGAATTACTGAAGTTATGAAGTGTAATATAGAGGGACCAGAGGGTCCAGAGTGTCTAATATGAAGCTGAACATGTTTTTCGGTGAGTATCTACTTAGACAAGTTTCAAAACTGAGACATTATAAATGACTGAGGAACTTACGTTTCAGCATCTTAACAGCGACGGTTGTGACGGTATCTGCAGAGCACAGGCCATATGCTGTGGCTCTCACCACCTTTCCAAAAGCTCCAGAACCCAAGGTTTTACCTTTAAATACACAGACGCTGAATATTTTACATACTGACATATGTAAAAACCTTTATAAATGTCAACATACTGTAATTAATAAGGTAAATACAGTATAGGTTCTCATACCAAAACGAAGCTTCTGTCTAGGAAACTCCCATTTGATGTCATAAGGCAGCTGGAGAGGGTCAATGTAGATGTAGTTGTTTCCATTAATACTCTCGATGACCTTCCACTGAATTTGAAACTTTGGTTTCTGTTTAAAGAAAAAAAGAACATTGTTTATTAAACGTGTTTATTAAAAAAAAAAACTGTAGTTCGACACTCCTGGATGTATCACCCAGTGCCTACAGAGTCCCTCCAGGCTGGACAGGTTGATTGAAACTAAATAAACTACTAGTAAAGAAAAGTCCCAGAGTCTGTGAGATCCAGGCAATTCTTGTGTGTTTTATTTGTAGACAAATTGCCCAAATCTTTGGCTTCTTCTCTTCTATTCAAGCTTTGATTGATCAATGCACTTTAGCTTGTGTCTAGACTTTACCCTTGGGACCGCGATGCAGATGCTGGTTCTGAAGAAGCCTGAGTCATCTGAGTGCAATGAAAGCAGCGTGCTCATACGAATTAATGGCTGCAGACATCATCTGAGTGTCAAGAAATCCTTTAAATACACCCTGTAGCTCTGTGAACGAGTGATTGACTCACTTCATGCTCATTAAGATGTATTCACACTGATTAAAAGCACATACTTTTGCTCGTTTTTGCACGGTACTATCACAGAATGGAGTTAGACAGATGTTCCAAACCTCACCATGCTCTGCACAGCATGGAGGAAAAACCTATTAGTAAATGAGAACGGGCTGTTTGCCAGAAGATACTGAAGCCTTTTGCTTTTCTGTGATAAGACTGTAACTCAATAGACCTCCTTTAACAGTGATGTCTATAAAATGATTTGGAGATTTGAGCAGGATTGAAGGCTGGTGAGGTCAAATTTATGACTCTACATACTATGACTCGTCACAGCAACTGAAGAGCTGCTGTTGCTGTGACGTGGCCTGAACAGCATAGTAGATAGAAATTATTTGAAAAAACCATGCTGTGAATCAGCGGTTTGTAATTCTAACATTGATGATTTAGCCACTTGTCTTTTAATTGATCATATCAGTCTCTCACATTATTAAAGAGGCCATTTCACACAAATTTCAGGACTTTGTGGTTATTTCTTAAGTATTAACCAGTAATATGAAACATTTTATATCTAAAAGCGTTTGGAAACACTTATTAACAGACCTTTCAATCTCTCTGAGTCAAAATTTGGCTGGTTTCGTCAGGCTTCGGGCTGTAACTCATTAATATTCATCATTCAAATTTGCTGGACTCTGATTGGCTAACAAACTAGCTAACGAGAGCATGGTAGACTGTTTCTTGCCCCACTGCGCATGGCAACATCAGACGTTCTCTCTTCCTGTTTGCTACGTCTTATGCTACAGCTTTTAGCCAGCAGCATGCTAGGCGTGGTTTCAACTGCGGGAGTTGACGAATACTAACAAACAAAGGAGTTGTCACTAAACAAATACCGGCCGTTCAAACTCGAGTTTTACTGCCACCTGCGTGGTTTGAGAGATAAAAACTGAAAGAGAAGTTGTTGACCTGTTTTCACACCCACTATGAAGGTAAGAACACCTGTGGAGCTAAAATATTCAACAGAAACCTCAGAAAAACCATTTTAAATGGAAGGGCCTCTTTAAGAAGGGATTTTACCCACTTTTCTTTACAGTGTTATTTCAGAGCTGGTGGATGTTTCATTTCTCTGAAACTTGATACAGTCGGGCCTCAGCCTGAACTTCCCAGGACAAGAAAACTTTTTATATTTGTTTTGATCACAACTTTTGCATTTTTCCGTCTCTATTTGTCTAATTTTTAAAACTGTTGACGACCAGTAAAACTTTTACACTTGATGGAGACAGTTTTCACAACTGCAATTTTTTTTAATCTCACCTGCATGTACTTGTAGAAAAGCACGACTAGAAGGAGGATGAGGCAGGCACCAGTCGCTACCATGCCAGTTAGAAGAGGTGTGAAGAGTTTATGAGGGACAATCCGCTCTGTAAATAAACAAACACTCGACAAAATCAGATATCACATGGATTACGTTTTAGTATCAACAATGTTAAACTGGCAGACACACACATCAGCTTTGTTTAGGTTTTATAAAGCAGGTTCTGCATGCTAACATCAAACTAATTATCTAATCTCAGCATTTATTTTATCTCCACAAATCTGTCTGACCCTGCGTGTTTGGGTTCTGACTCTGTGACTACAGTAAACTTAATCTAGAGACACAGAGCAGAAGGATCCATCCCTCCGTTGTAACGGCAGACAGCTGCAGCAGTGGTGTTTGTTTGTGTGACAAGGATTAGTGAGACTACGCCACATAATCCTAGCTTGCACACTCAGCATACGCTAATCTTATTCAATCTGTACCCAGCAACCGCACACCTGGCCTCAGCAGACCCAGGGTCAATGGGTTTGTGTTGATGTATGTAAACAACGTCTTTACGATATGGTGCATAAGATACACCCCCACCATTCCCCTGTCCTGTGAAGTGTCCTCTGTATGGGTCCTGTATGTGTGTGCGTGTGTCCTACCACTAATGGAGAACAGTGTGAAGGCCTCGTCCCCATCCACAGAGGCCACGCACTCCAAGGTGTGGTACTGAGCGTGCTCCTTGCTGACATTCACGCTGCTCTCCACTTCACTTCGACCAAAGGCTGATTCAGACACCGTCGCCACCTCTGGAATCCCCCACTGAGTGGCGTTGGGCAGATGTGAACACCTGTTGAGAGGTTGAAGTTTATAAGACTTCTATTCAAATGTTTTACTTTCTAGCATGTTTCAGTACAACGACCAGATTGCAGACAATATGGAGTTTTTAGTATAAAATGCTCAAAAATTCAACGGTTTTTAGTTTTGTAGTGTTTGAACAGCAATAGGGCTGCATGGTGGTGCAGTTGGTAGAGCTGTAGCCAGGTCCGGTTCTGGGCATAGGCAGACTAGGCAATTGCCTAGGGCGCCCTCTGCTGGAGGGGGCGCCAAATTCTCTTCTTTTTTTTTTTTTGGACAAACTGTTGGACACACCATTCATCTCATGTAAAGAGCAAAATAAGTAATAATTAAATATCTATCTATCATCTCCACTGTTCATTTTAGTATAAATAAATATTTTTTGCAATGTAATCCAGTTATTGAGTTACGTTGTTTCTGTTCTGGGCAGTAGGGGGCGCCAAAATCCTTTTTTGCCTCGGGCACCATGCAGCTCAGGGCCGGTCCTGGCTGTAGCCTTGCAGCGAGAAAGTCCTGGGTTCAAATCCGGGCTGGAACCTTTCTGCATGGAGTTTGCATGTTCTCTGGGTTTTCTCCGGGGACTCCGGTTTCCTCTCACAGTCCAATATCATGTAACAGATTAATTGATAACTCTAAGTTGTCCCTTGGTGTGAGTGGTTGTTTGTCTATGTGTGGCCTTGTGATGGACTGGTGACTTGTCAAGAGTGTACCCTGCCTCTCGCCCCAAGACCGCTGGAGATAAACACTAGCACCCTGCGACCCTGAATGAGTAGAAGCAGGTTTAGAAAATGGATGGATGGATAAATGACAATGCATGTAGGTCTTAAATCCAGATGTTTTTATTTGGCTCTTATTCAGTCATATTATGTCATCACTGACCTCAAATTCTAACAGTTCCTTGTTTTCCAGTTAGCCACCAGCTCGTTTATCTTAATAGCCCCAATAAAAAGGTTAAAATGATCTAAAATGATCTCTCAAGATCTTTACAACCAAACCAACAAAAACAAGCTCTTAGCATCTTGTTTTCATCTCAACAGATAGTCACTCTTACCTGGTAAGCTAATGATCATCAGTTTTAAAACATAAATCTAATCTTCCCAACTCTAATTGTGTCTTAAACAGTGGGTGTATTTTGGCCACTGGTATAAAAATGTGTTTGTTAGTTAGCCTAAAAGCTGTTTATCAGCTCCCTCGAGCTTCTTCTCCTCTCAGATCCATGTAAAAGTGTTCTGATGGGAAGCAGCAATAATAACGACCAAAATAGAGTTCAAACAATTATTATAATAATTATAGATAGAACGTTTGATTTGATCTCTGTAGATTCATCAGGACGTGATTTGAAGTGTGATTGTTGTTCTCTGCAGCTGAAAATCTTTTCTTTCTACTACCATGTTGGTAAAGTGATTTTAATAAGTAAATAAAGTCAGTTGCTCCTTCGATCCCACTTGTGCAGTTTAGTTTTTGACATACCTTGTGCGAGGCAGCTCACAGAAGTACCAGCTGATTTTAGGGGCCGGATGGCCTGCGGCGATGCATCGTACCTTCCCGTCAACTGGTCCCTCGTGGGAAACGATGACAGGCTTACCTCGTGGGAGGGAGGGGAGACAGTTATTTAGAATAAAAAACAGACAGTAAAAGATGCAGTTTTCGCGTTTTTCATGTTGTTAATGTGTTCTTGTGGATGTATCTTGAGAAAGTATTTTGAGTATTTATGTTTTTAAATCTCTGTGACTCATTACTAATTTGAAAAATATTGTTTGAAAAAGAAAGTTTTTGTAAGTTAATAAATGGATTGGATGGGCTTATAGCGCTAGCCTAAACAGAGCTCTCTTAGCAACGGGGAAAGGGGCGGGGTTATCCTCCGCACCAAGGGTTCCGCCCACATAGAGGTGAATTGCTAATAAACTACTGTTGGTATGGAGAAACTATTTCATAGAAAACTGCACCGGTTTTGTAATTTTGGGTAAAAATGCCATAGTCGTAATTTAATGAGCACGTTTTAAAATAACTCAAAATATGATCGGAGTGGGACTTTAATTATTTTTAAATATAAATTATCATAGTTTAAACTCAGCCATGACTGGCGGCATGCGGGTTGAATTCCTCCAAAAACACTTCATTTGAAATGTTTTATTGATCAACATGATCTTTATTTCGAATGTAAACATGAATATAAACACTTAAAGTGTTTATTTTCATGATAAAAACCTAGAAAAAGATTTAACGTGCAACTATTTTCCAGCCTACAGCCTTTTAATTTGCCACATATGTGCACTTACTGTTGACATACACGTGGAATAAATGATTGATGGATGCATCTTCATGACTGGCGGCAAATGTATAGATCCCACCCTCTGAGTCGAGAACCCTCACTAGTCTCAGCTCACTGACGTATCTGAAAAATAAACATGAAATAAATGTGTGCGTACACTTTCACATCCCAAATTACTACCACTCTGAGATCTTAGAGTACCTGTATTTACGCTGGTGGACAGTGATCACATGCTCCGTGGTGTTTAGGAGACGTTTATCATTATAAGACCAGAACAGGGAACGCGGTGCAGGATAAGCATCAAACTCCACTCTGAGACTCAGACTCTCTCCTTCTTTAACGTTGGCTTGGACCGGACTGGGACTTCCTGACGTTGTAATGAATCCCTGACCTGTACATCAGAGTCATCCTACATTACCACTCAACTCCAAAACAAACACTCTGAGTGTATGATAATAGTATTTGTACAATGAAAGGCGGAGCTCTGAGGTATTGACATTAAATTTACATGATGTATAAATGAGAGACACGGTGTAATTGGTCAAACTTTAGCTTATTGCTGTTTCTCAATTTCTTTTTTCACATTCTTGTTAACGTTTGAACTTTTAACACTTACTGTGGACTTCCAGTCGCAGCGACATGTCACTGACACCTTTCTCATTTTGGGCTTGGCAGCGGTAAATACCCGAATCTGATTGGTTGACGGCTGCTATCAAGAGGGAGGTAGAACGTTTGTATCCTCTGGAGCCGGACAAGATTTGTGATATCTGGGATCCGTTGGGATGCTGCAACGATGCAAAAACATTCTGTATCAGCAGGTATTAGATGACAAAAAAATCTGCTGTCTTCACAGTAAAATAATCCATTGTGTCCAAAATACATCCGATTCCTTCTTATTTAGCCTTTCTGAAAAGAAAATGTTTGGTTTGTGCTTAGGTTCAACTGTTTAAACCTTAAAGTGGAATGTTAAAGGAATATTTCTGCAATTTTAAAGTGTGTTTTGTGTTAATTAGTATAACTGTGATCTTATCTGTTGCAGATACTTTAGAATAGATCTGATAATTATCCACAGAGGATCACACTGCCATCGCTTTCACATGACACAGTTATTTCCATACATTTTATTTGTTTTTTAAATAGCAGTAGTAAAATGTCGCACTTTCAGGGAATCCAGATGTTACAACTGGAAGGAATGTTTTAATTATTATACCAAAATAACAAAGAAATGACCTGTGTGTTGGTGAGTTACTGGAGGTGTGAAGTTATAGATGAATATTTGCATTAATCGCTCTGAAATCTTTGAGATTAAAGCTATTTATAAAGGCAGCAGCGGTCCACTTCAGGGTCAGCTGCATTCAGACTAGCCGTTAGGACAATTAGTCCCCCCTCCCACCCAGACAACATCACCCTGAAGTTCGCTGACGACACCGCGGTGATAGGACGCATCACAGGCGGGGACGAGACGGCCTACAGGAAGGAGGTGGACAGTCTGGTGAAATGGTGCAAGGACAACAACCTCACCCTCAATATGGACAAGACCAAGGAGATGATAGTGGACGTCATGGGCCTTGTTTATGGGGGGGACAGGGGGGACATGTCCCCCCCATGTTTTTGAGAGGGGGGGACAATGTGCTTTGTGCTCCCCATGTTTTGCTGAACAAAACAAAATAAAACGTGGAAATTCACTAGTTTCTTATAAAAATCACTGGCAGAGGCAGAACGGGCAGAACGCCTCCCGCCATCTGTAAGTCGTTGGCTAGCGGCCCCCAGACCCTCGGCCGCTAGTGCTTCGGCTCTTCGGGCCTCGCATTGACCCCCCCATTATATCATATCAAACAAGGCCCTTGGTGGACGTGAGGAGGAAGTGGAGGAGACCACATTTTAATCTGAGACCAGGAGGTAGAGAAGGTGAGCAGCTTTAAGTACCTGGGGGTCCACATCAGTGACGACCTCACCTGGACAACCAACACTACACAGGTGGTGAAGAAGGCTCACCAGTGGCTATTCTATCTGAGGAGGCTGAGGAAATTCGGCATGCCACCCAAGATCTTCAGCAACTTCTACAGCAGCGTCATTGAGTCCATCCTGACCGCCTGCAGCTCAACCATGAAAGACCGCAAGCGCCTGCAGAGAGGGGTCAAGGCTGCGTCTAAGATCACCAGGACACCACAACCCTCTCTGCAGAGCATCTACGAGAAGAGAGAGACCTGCCTTCATCATCAAAGATCATCCCAGCACGATCTGTTCTCACTTCTGCCCTCTGGACGGAGGTACAGGAGTGTGAAGAGTCGAACTAAGACACTAAAATCATCTCTCTTCCCCACAGCCATCAGATTGTTGAATAGCTAGAACAGCTAGTATATTTATGTAACCCTGTATTGTTGTTTTTGCAGCGCTGAACAACAGCTGGGTGTTATGTTTGTGCTGCACAGAGACTGGGAGAGGAGAACAACTTACCAGATTTTATTTGATTGTGATTTGCACATTTGTTTCTTTCTGTATTTATGACATCTTGGTGGGGGATTCCGGGACAAAGTAAGAGTTTCAGTTTACACTTTACAACTGACAATAAATACTTTGAAGATTGAAGATTGTAGTCCCGTCGGACGTAAACTCTGTGTCTACAGACGGAGGCTGTTCAGGAAGTTCTCTATAATGAAGTACCATAATACCTCTTTGAAATCACATGACTTTATAAACTCATATTGAAGTGAACAATCTTTTCAGTTTTGTTGTGTGAACTGCCTTTGGTACCAAAATAATCACCTGTTTCCAACAAACACAGCATGCAGTGGATATTATAAAAGAGTGTGCATGGGATGGAGAACACTACCAGCTGTTATCATCGAGCATTAACCCAGAAAAGAAGGTTAAACGTTGTCTGCAGTGTGAAGCAGATGACAGCCTGGTGTTTAACCACCCTGCCTCTGTATCTCCTGCATGACTCTCACCGCTGTTGAAGGGAAGTCCCACTTAAGACTGAGGTCCGGGTTGACATTGGTGGAGCTGCAGGTGAGTTCAAACGGCTCTCCTGCCTTCAGAATGACGATGTCTTGTTGGGACAGAGTGATCACTGGGCGCAGCTCTGGCACTGGATCAAGAGACACAAAAGCAGCGTTCTTATAACTGTATATTTAGTGCTTAAACCAACTGTCATCATGTTTCAACTGCTTTTCTGTTCTGTTTGCTGTTTCACTGGAAGTCAAGTCGCTGCAGTCGCCGTATTTTATTTAAATGAGTAGAAATGAGCTTTTGTTTGCATCATTTTACATCAAAGCACTAACACATTAATGAGATGATTCATTTCTATGAAGGTCATTTCACTTCCTGTGTTTGTTCTGCTGTAACTCAACTCATAGATATGAATAAGATCCAGATGTTTCGTCTCTGCTGCCATGTTGCATGTAGTTTTGGAACTGCAGACAGTGCACAGGGGCTGAAAGTCCCGTCTTCTTGCACAAATTAATAATGGTGATTTTATTTTTTTAATTTGTGAAAAATATATATTTGAACATAAAGAATTTTTTTCACTTTCTTATTGCAATTCAAGTCACTCTAATCCAATGAGCTTGAAATGGTACTAAGGTAAGTGGTGAAGGTATTATACAAAATACAACTATACATGGTGGTGCAGTGGGTAGCACTGCTGTCTTGCAGTGAGAAGGTCTTGGACTGGGACCTTTCTGCATGGAGTTTGCATGTGAAGGTTTTCTCCAAGGACTCTAACTTTCTCCCACAGTCCAAAAATCTGCATGAAGTTACTTGGCAAATTGTTATTAGGTGTGTGTGGGTACAGTAGTTGTCCGTCTACATGTGACTCTCTGATGGACAGGTGACCTGTCCAGGGTGTCCCCTGCATCTTGCCCAGTGACCACTGGAGACAGACACCAGCTCCCTGCGACCCTGAACAGGAATAACCGAGTAAAGACAAACTGACTGACTAAAAGGAGTTTTTCAGGGAACAAAAAAATGGGTTAAAGATTTAAAGTTGCTTTGACAGAAACATACATATTGGATTTTAAGATTAGACCAAGAAGAAAATAAAAAAATCAGAGTCAAAGATGGTAAATTTACTGAGAAAACTGCAGCGGTTAAAGGGTTAACTCCAATGTTTATTTGATATATATGTATTATACTTTCATTTCAGAGTGCATTGACACATTAAACTGTGTAATTTTCAATTAAAGAAACTGGTAAAACTCAGGTGTTCTAAAACTTTTGACTGGCACGTGTATATCATTAAACACCTGAAAAAAATTATCTGAGTTTTTTTTTTAAGTCAGGACAATGTCCCATTCATTTACGAGGAAGGGGCGGGACTTAAAACCTAAACTGCAGTCAGCCTACTACTAGTCCTATTTTGACTTTAACTTCTTTGTTATCTTCATAAATCTAAATAATATCCATGTCAGTGGTTCAACCCTAACGTTTTACACAGCTTTGTTCCCTGATGGATTCAAATCCCTCCCACACGTCTCATCCACTCTCCATCAGTCCCCCCCCCTACCATGCTTCTCTTCTCCTCCCTAACTGGCTCCATTTGCTGGCAGGAATAATGATGCAGTGCAGAGAGCAGAAACACGATCAGTTCAGTTTCTGTCTTTGATCAACACTTGCTTTTATTTTCTTTTGTTAGCAATATAAAAGAGGTCATTCCATTAAAAACAGTTTTTCTGAGGTTTCTGTTGAATATTTTAGCTCCACAGGTGTTCTTACCTTCATAGTGGATGTGAAAACAGGTCAACAACTTCTCTTTCAGTTTAATCTCTCAAACTACGCAGGTGGCGATAACACCTGAATCCGAACGGCCTGTATCTGTTTCATCACAACTCCTTTGTTCGTAAGTATTCATCAGCTCCCGCTGTTGAAACCACACCTAGCATGCTGCTGGCTAAAAGCTGTAGCATAGGACGTAGCAAACAGGAAGACACGATGTCTGCTGTTGCCATGTGCAGCGGGGCAAGAAACAGCATTCTTTGCTCTCATAGGCTAGTTTGTTAGCTAATCAGAGTCCAGCAAATTCGAATAATGAATATGAACGAGCTGCTGCTCGAGGCCTGACGGAAGGAGCCGGGTGGTTAATGCAGACAGATTGAAATGTCTGTTAATCAGTGTTTCCTAATGTTTTTTAGGTATAAAATGTTTCATATTACTGGTTAATACTTAAGAAATAACCACAAAGTCCTGAAATTTGTATGAAATGGACTCTTTAATGTCTCTGCAGACTGTCAGTTCATCTTAAACATGTTTTTGATACTTTAACATGTTTTTAACATTTGGTTGTAATGTTACAAGATCTTTCCTCATTTCTACTCAAACTTGGTCCAAACAACATACACACAACAGGAGTTGTGTCTACATGAGTTTAGATCCTGTTTAGTTTTTTTGCGTGTGACTTTGGAATGTTTTCATGAGGTCACACGTGTGACCCATATACAGTCATGTTTTCTGATCTGGGATTCCAAATGAAAAACATGTTAAATTCATGTAGATTTTCTGTTGTTCTATAAATCTACTTGTTTTTTCTTTATTTTTTCTTAAAATAACTTACTTCCTGCCAACATTTGTACATGGATTGTTTCCTCTGAATCTTCTCTTCATTAACACTCATGAGACAAATGTAGTGAAGCTGTACCACAGTGAGCACCAGCACGCGGTCCGTTCTCACTCACCAAGTCGAATATCCACAGTGTACCAGCTCGACGTGACTTTATCTTCACCCAGTTGTCCCACACATATGTAACAGCCCTCGTATTCCTTCCTAGCACTGCTGATGATGACGCCTCGCTGCAGGTTGCTGAGGTAACTCATCCCAGAGGGCAAAGGTCTTCCATCACAGGTCTCTAAAGTCAGGCTGGTGACCTCAGGGTCAGTCACAAGACAGGGGATGATGCAGTTCTCACCTGCTCGCACCAGAATGTTGTTCACCATGGTGCGCTGGAAAACATTGTGAGGATCTAAAGGAAAATGTAGAGAAATGGTTGTTTAATGGACAATCCCACTTCCCCTCCCCCCCCTCCACCTCCTGGAGCACTCACCTTTCACATAAACATAGATGGAGCTGTGTTCCAGCGTGCTGTTGTTGACACACACGTAACGACCCATGTGGTAGGACTGAACCGCTGACACGCTGACAGAAGCCACTTCCCCGTCTTCAACCTTTCCCTCCAGCCTGCGGGCCTTCTCCCTCCGCCACCTCAACACGGACGGGGTGCCAGAGGCTGTGGCATTGTCATGGCAACGCAGCTCCAGCTTTCCCCCCTTGGGGACTACTAAAAGAGACCCGCTGGGGGAGATAACTGGTTTGCTTCTCACTGGGGTGGGAGTAAAAAACAAAAACAAAAAAAGACTGACGTGGTCAAATGGAGAAAGTCTGTCAGTGTTTTTTATTTACAGATGAACAATAAGTAACAATAATTAGTGTTTTAAAGAGTGAAATCATGAGCTGGTATTTTTGGCTCGAAAGTTTTTTCTTTTTTCAACTGACTAAATGATTCCCTAACTGACCATTTCAGCTCCATAATGGAGGGAAAACCAAATCCAATCAAAAACCTAATGTAATGGTTAAATATGATGTTATCACTGGCACACTGCCCCTTTAGGACAGACTGCTTTTTAACCACCACAGCTCAACTGCACAATCAATAATTATGATCTATCCAGCCGCTGAGTAATCGCGCATTAAGTCCCCTAAATTCCATTTCTTCATGACGAATAAACCAAGCAAACATCCAGATTTTTTCACATGATAAGCAGCATTTTAAGAACAAGATTTTCATGTGACTGTTTTGCCTTCAGGCTCAAGTGGAGCTGAGAGAGCAGGAGGCAGAAGCATCTGGATGCCTCTTCTCCAAAACATCAATAGACTAACTGTGTTTGTGCTGGCAGCGG
The DNA here is from genome assembly GCA_006937955.1 of Pachypanchax playfairii. NCBI lineage: Eukaryota > Metazoa > Chordata > Actinopteri > Cyprinodontiformes > Aplocheilidae > Pachypanchax > Pachypanchax playfairii. Next base: position 3,208,477 of record SSNP01000061.1, read on the forward strand.
CTCCGTGTCTCTGGGCTGTTAGGCTTATTTATGAGCGCTTGATACTGAAAAAGCCAAAAGTTTCACGTAAAACCCATGGCTGATGTGTGACTCAACACAACATTTTCATGGAAACATTGGAAGCTGATAGATGTCCGCTGCAGGGGCTTCTCAGTTGCGTTATTTTAAGAAAAAAAGTGCGCGTTTTCTTTGTTCCCCATGGTGGGACGCACAACCTAATCCTTGTCAGTGCGCTGGGATGAATAATTGATTGTTTTCTGCATCACACTCACACACACACACACACACACACACCCACACACACACACACACACACACACACCTGTTGCATGTTGTGGAGAGGCAATACAAACCAAACAGCCATATGCAAATGACCCTTTGAGCCACCAGGTGTGATCTAGAGGAACAGGTTGAGGGGAAATGCCTCGACCCAAGTTCCACGAAAAAATGTGAAACTGTTGCCTCTTTATATTCAGTTTGAGCACGCGCAAGGTCAATAATAACACACAGCACACGTTAAATAGTGACATAACCAAACATAAAGAGCTGGAACGTTAAAAAACGATTGATGAACACTGATAAAAGTGATCAAAATAAATGTATTTAACCTATTTAACTCCGCGGGAGTAAAAAGGACAAGCCGTTATTTTCAACACAGACACAAATGTTGTTGTTTTTTTACCTGATAGTGGCAGCAGGAATAAAAACGAGGCACAAACAACCCAGTGGCACCTCATTGTTATAAGGCGATTCCTGAGTCTTTCACTCCATTTGAAGCGCAAGAATAAAGCATCCCAAACAGTAGATCTCATCCACAGGTCGCACACCGCTCCTGCAGGCTCAGACTGCCTCTGATGGAGCTCCTACAGCCGCTTAAAGACACAGTGCGTCTCTCCTCACTGCGCTCTGCGCCCTGCCCGTTCTGGATCACTGCCACTCCTTTCTGTCTGTCCCGCATTGGCTGGAGACCAGCCAAAGCACTGAGTCGGTTATTACCCGGAAAAAAGAAGACAGAATAAAAAAAAGGAATTTCCAAAGTCATCCCTTCTAACTTACACTGTCAATGCAAAGTGACACATTTGATCAAATATCCGGTAAACGGAAATAAAGGTGAGCGATGTTCAGGAAGAACTGCTGCACAAACTGGCTGTCAGTGTGTATCACAAACATAATATATTGTTGTTTGAGAGGCAGCCTCTCCTCAGGCTTCCTGGCTCACAGCTTCCTGCATGGTGACACAGCTCAGTTTCAGATACTTTCCCCACACAGCTGTAGTTTGCTGTTTCCCCTCATGTTCTCACTCATCATGATAAAAAAAACCAGCAGAATCTTTTGTCACAGTAGGAAAAGTTTATTTTGACACAAACACACACAAGAATTTGATATCCATTTGCACATAAAGGAATTAGTTGCTACATTTTTTAGCAGATGTGTGAAAAACTTTGTAGATTTGTTTTATCAGAAGCTGAAGAAATCCCCAAAAGATCTCCAAACAGCTTCTCATGACGTCTTCATCCATAATTACAACTTTTACTGAGTGAATCAAGCAGCTTTACTTTTTAGTAAAATGATACAACGATATATTAAAACTGTGTTCAACTAAAGAAACATTTTTGTTTCTTTTTATAATTTGTGGATTCACATTTAAAACATTTAAAAGTAGTTTATTCAGCATTCATTAGACTTTATTTACTTTATTTCTAAATAGATCTAAATAGATCCTAATAATAATAATAATTATTATTATTATAATAATAATAGAAAACCACTGAGGAAAAGAAAAAGCACTTTTTTGGAGTAAAAAAGTTCCTAAAACCAGTTTGCATTTCCAGTTTCTTTTCATGGCCTCCTAATGGCTCACTCACTGCATAATTTAGCAGCATGACTTGGGCGGGGTCTGCCCGTCAGAGTGTGGGGTTATGTGACAACTCTGTGTCAGTTTTACACCTGCTCTTAGTCTTTAGTCCATGTAACCTGTGAGTTTGTTGTGTTCTCGTGGCGACACATGTGAGATGACTCTATGATTGATGTGTTTCATCACCAACAGCAAGTCATTCTTCTCACCTCACACGATGGCAGAATGAGGCTAAATAACATCAATAAAATGCAGAATCTTGATATTAAACTTTGCTTTTTAGTCTACTTGACGTTTTTTTTTTGTGAAATTTTCTGGAAGAAATGTGAATAATTGACTTTTCAATATATAATAGATTAAGTAGCTTTTGGGGACTGCGACTCATTTTTGGAAATCTCTCACGTCATAATATCCTGATGTCAATGCAACAATGTGCAATTATTTACTCTTTCATGCCGACAACAAGAAAAAGAAGGGTCAGTGATCCTTTAAAGGTAAAGAACAGATATTTTGAAGTGGAATTCTAGGAAAAAGTTAATGAAAACAGTTTTTAAACCTGTTATAGAAGGTCCTGTGATGGACTGATGACCTGTCCAGGTGTCTCACCTAATCACAGCTAAAGATAGGCACCAACTCCCCGCGACCCTGAACAGGAACAAGCAGGTATGTTATAAAAACTGTTTGAGTAACTTCAGGTTGGAGAAACAGAGATTATTTCTTTCCAGATTGTTTGACCAAGAACAAAGTATATTTCTGCTGCATGCAAACAATCAAATCTAAAAGAATTCCTAAATTTACATGAAGACTATTTTATAAACCTTTAAATTGATGCCAGTGTTGAAAAAATCTTGTAGAATTCTGACCAGAAATATTTCACACAGGACTGAAAGAGCTACAAATAACTCGATTAGCCACTAAATAACCAAAACTTTTTATAGAAATAACCAAGTAATGGTTATTCAAGTAATCTACTTTGGCCTCACTCTTAGTAACTGTTAGCGAATCAATCTGCTCAGACTTTATTTCTATTTCACCAAACTGAGGTTGTTAAAGAAGGATTGTATTATTCGTTCAGGAACTTCATCCAGAACAAGATCTGAAACGTCTCTTCAAGTTAATATTCTGGTACGTCTGATTTTAGGATGTTAAATGTTGAGGAAAGTAGTTTTCAGTGTGGTTGCCTAATAATGAAATGAAATGAAAAATACTTTGTTTATCCCAGAAGGGATACACACACACACTGCTCCCCTTCACGGCTCACCGTCCTGTGTTGCCTTTTTGCTTACTGGTACATGATGAAGGGTGGGCTCCTTGTCTTGTTGCCAGCTGATCTCATCAAGTTTTATTTCAATCAGATTTTTCAAATTCGAATAACTCCTAAAATAATTGACCATAGATCGTTACGATCGGCCTTTTTAGAATTATTTTATGAACTGTGCCATTCATAATAAACAAACCTAATCATAAAGTCAGACAAAAGACAGCAGCACCTCAAGGTGTCACAGCACCGTCCACCTGTCTGGCTTCCTGTAGTCCAGCTGTCCATATGCTGTGTGAAGATGTCCCACGCTGTGTGTTTGTCCATCGCCATCGTCCATATGTCATTTGAGAAGTTTGTATGTCTTTCTTATAACAGTATTAATTATTGAGATGAGCAGCAGATCTGGGCTGACTCACTGTGACTCTGTGTGTTTGTGTGTGTGTGTGTGTGTGTGTGTGTGTGTGTGTGTGTGTGTGTGTGTGTGTGTGTGTGTGTGTGTGTGTGTGTGTGTGTGTGTGTGTGTGTGTGTGTATCTGCAGAATGACTCACTCAGTGCTTTTAGACAGATGAGGACAGCGGTCTCACTGAGGGCAGCAGAGGTTTTATACAAGAAAAATAGCCACTTAGATTAGATTACGTAATAAAAAACATTCCTTCTCCTCATCCTCCTGTTCTTTTACCCCAATCCCCCCCCCCCAACACACACACACACACACACACCCACACACACACACGCTCCCCATTCTTTCTCCTTTTCAATGACGCACACACACAGACACACACGTCCTAACTCAATCACCTCCAAATGGAGCTATCTTCACACCCTCGGGCAGGGACACACATCGTCTCTGACACACGAGACGGACAGACTAGACCGCACACGCTCGGACACGCACGTTTTCAAGAAAACCTCATCAATTCTCCTTTTCGATGATTGGCTAAAAGCTCAGGATAACCTGTTTTTTTTTTCTGATGCAATCCAGCGCTTCTCTCTGTCTGCTGACTGGACAGTATAAACCTGATATCTGTGTCCATTTATGTTCCTCCCCTTTAATACGGCCAGAGCAGGAGAGGGTTGTTCTGTGTGTGGTTGTTAAGTGTCCATCCGTGGTTCAATTGTGGTGCTTCACATTTCAATTATGACCATCAAGACAAAGTGGACTAAAAGCTGGGTCAAAGGGAATAAAGAAAGATAAATATAAAGTTTTCTTTTAGTAGCAGAAAGTAATGCTTTAACACTGTTATGTAAACTGCATTTTAAGTCATTTTAACCTTGAAAAATCAATAAAACAAGATGAAAATCTGCTTGTCTGAGTCCAGCTGACTAAAACTATTTATATTTCACAAATTGGAGATGGAGACAATGATTATTAATTCAGAACTGTACACAGAAGGAGGTCCAGATCCAGATACCTTCATGGGAGTGTTAGACACGAATGAAATAACAAAGATGTTCAAATCTACTTATTTACTGTTTGTATAATCAGCATTTCTCTCAATTTCTAAAGGGATTAAATAAATTGATGAGAAGAAAGAACGTTCACAGCTAAGGTCAATTTGAATTTAAACAGAATTTAAAACTGAGAGTGCAAACGTCTGATTCCAGATTGGGATCAAAGTTTAAAGTTTAGTCCTTCGACTCGGTCCATACCTGCTGAAAAGGTTTCGACAAATAAGTCCAAACATACTTGAGAAATACAGACCAACATACCAGAAGGTTGTTGGTTTGGATCTTGGGTTTGACTGTTTAAAGTTAAATATTTTTCCTTCCACTTGTTATTGAAACAAGTGCATGAGAAAGTTGTGAAGTACTTGTGTTATATAAGTGAGACGGGGGCTGTCCGTCCTGTCTGCTTCCAGTCTCTGTCCTGAACTCGGCTCAGATGGACTTTTGAAATATGTGAAACTGAAATCAATATTCTGCTCAGATCCTTTTCCAGCAGAAACTAAGTTGCTTTTTCAAATTTTCACATCATTGTTTTATCTCTGTGGACAGAATGTTTCATGCATCTGTTGGGAAAATGGTTTAGGGCATTTTACAATAATGTGTTGCACAGCAGTGCAGTTGGTTAGTACTTTTTAGCCTTGCAGCAAAACGGTTGCAGGTTCAACACCCAGCTGGGGCCTTAGTTTGCATGTTCTCCATATCTAGGTTTTCCATGAGAGCTCTGGTTTCCTCCCACAGACTAAAAACACAACGTTAAGATGACTAACGGTTCTAACCGGCTCTATGTGAGCGTGTGACCCTTTGACAGATGAGGACATGTCCGGGGTGAAGCCCGGCGCTCGCCCGCTAACAGCTGGAGATAAACACCAGCTCTGTTTTGACTAAAAACAGAAATATAGATTTTAAATTTACTAAAATACCTAAAATGACTGTCCTGAATTAAAAACAACTGAACTGCATTTAAAAACCACTCTGTTACTGACTGTGACGCATCTGACTGCATGTTTTAAATGATTATAAAACTGAACTGGATTTTAGTGAATGGATTCAAAAAATATTCTGAAATGACTTTTGTTGTAAATAAACTGAACTGAAATAAAGCAACAGTTTTTATTTTAACATTAAATAAACCACTCATCTCTGTTCACGGTTGTTGCAGTTACGTCATATTTCGAGGCCTCAACTTAAACAGCTTTCTTCTCACAACAGATGGATCTCCGTGGTTAAAACAAAGGAGCAGAAACTGTTACAAGCTGTGCAGCATCACACTGCTGAGGTAACCATATGTTTGATTCAAAGAGATGGATGTGGAAGGAGAATGTGCCTGCGCACATATCTGGGGAAGTTAATATCAGTGTGTGTAATTACTGCTAGCCCCGTGATCGTCCTCTGTCTGGATAAACCTGATTAGCATTGAATAGACTGTAAGCTGCCCTAATCCACCGTAAGGAGAGAGGGATGACCACAGGAGGGAGGGAGGGAGAGCAGGGTCCTAAACAAAAGAAACACAAATGAAGAGTACCTGAACATGACATGAAACAGAAAGAATTATCAGAAAACAGATAAATCAAACAAACAACACAAAAATCTTTTTATTCATATGTAGTTCCAACAATGAAGTGCACTATGTCACTTATTATTCACTGTTATTATTTTTATTTGCTTGGACAGGCTGCACGGTGGAGCAGATGGTAGCACTGTTGCATTATAGTGAGAAGATCCTGGGTTTGAACCTTTCTGCATGACCCAAAACATGCATGAAGCTAATTGGCTGATTTAAACTGTCCTTCACTGTGAGTGGTTGTTTGTCTATATGTGGCCCTGTGATGGACTGGGGACCTGTCCAGGTGTGACCAGCTGAGCACCTTGAGTTGCAGCAGCCAAAATGTAAAACTCTTTTCCTGACACAGTGTTGTGTTTGTTATATCTTGCAGATCACATGAGTTGTTTGATGTGTGTTCTTCTATAAGGTTCTCCAACATCTGACACAGACCTTGTTTATCTGGATGTTCTCCATCATAATAATGTATCTCGCTCATGTTTGTACCAAGGTGACTGATGTTTGGCTGGACTGGACTGTTATTCCTTTACACTGAGGCCTGAATTCAAAGAGGGATTGTGTGGAGTCCCCCGTCACCACCCTGCACTGTGTGTTTCAGTGACTGACAGTATGTTGGAATACATTTCATCAGAGTGAGAGAAATGTACACACAACAAAACAAGACCCACAGGCAGGAATCAGTGTGTGTTTGCACAGACACTTTCAGTTAAAGTTGCTGTGTGGGTGGAGTTTAACTGGCATACTACAACATCCAAACACATCCATTTAAAAATTGAAACACTGTCATTTTAAATGTTTCTTCCTTTAAAGAGGCCATTTCATACAGATTTCTGGACTTTGTGGTTATTTCTTGATTATTAACCAGTAACATGAAACATTTTACATCTAAAAAACATCAGGAAACACTGATTAACAGATCTGCCAATTGTCAGGGTCTGGGGTTTTGTGTTGGGCTTATGTTTGGTGATGGCTGTGTTTCACTGTAAGTTGTGTTTTCACTGGTGACTATGGGGATCTCTGCAGCTGGTGAGTGTGGTGCTTGTGACATTAATTGTCAGTTCCAGGGCGTGGCAGTCATCAGTGGTTGCAGGTGTGGATCGTTACCCAGCTCAGGAGAGCTGGGTATTTAAACAGAGGAAGAACCACAGACAGGCGCCAGTTCGTTGTCTCTTACACACCCTAACGTGGTACAGAGTGGCCGGGGATTATTTATGACAGTTGTTTTCGTTAGTGCTACTAACCTGCCTTCTCCTCCTCATCTCCTAGTCCTATATGCTGGAGCGCTCCTCCAGCTCTGAGTGCCTCACCGGTCACCGCGCTGCTGTCACTCCTGCCACAGTAAAACTGTGCAGACAGCCCCTGGAGCCGGAACGAGGACTCACCTCCGACGGGGGTTCAGCGGTCGTGAGCATTCCGACCCGCTCTCCTTTCCCCGTCATCGGACCCGTGTCCTGGAGCATCCTCCAGAGCCAGTGCCTCTGCGTGGTGAGTACCCGCCTATCGTGAGCACTGGTTTTTGACACGGAAGAATTAGAGCTCAGTTGCGGAGATACGCGACTGGCTCTTCCCCTCTGGCTCCTGTCTGTCCCTGGTCGCCTCTGGATCCACACCTCTCCGGTGAGCGCGCTGCTGCCTCCCCTGCTGGACCCACGCAGGCATCGACAGCACCGCGTCCCGGACCTCACCGTACTGCCTCGACTCCTGGAGCACCACCCCCGCTGCAGTGTCCCGTGGATCTCACCATACGCAGCTTCAGTCACCGCGTCACCGTGAGTACTAGAGCACTATCCCCGTACACTGCAGCGGGCTGTTCATGTGTGACTAACTAACGTCTCCTCCAGGATCGAGTCTCCACCCCACTGCAGTCCAGTCCTGGGGTTATTCATCGTGCACATTTCAGATTCACTGTACCGTTGTCTTGTGCATATACAATAATAAACTCACTTTCACTGATACCTGGTTCTCGTGTGTGTGTCTTGGAGTTGGGTCGCTTTGGAGTTCAGTTC
>SSNP01000610.1:0-15064 GCA_006937955.1 Pachypanchax playfairii
AATACCCTCAGTACACTTAGACCCTCAGTACACTCGGTACATAAATACACTCAGTACATATATACACTCAGTACACTCAGTACATAAATACACTCGGTACATAAATACACTCAGTACATATATACACTTGGTACATAAATACACTCGATACACTCGATACATAAATACACTCAGTACATATATACACTCAGTACACTCGGTACATAAATACACTCGGTACATAAATACACTCAGTACATATATACACTCAGTACACTCGGTACATAAATACACTTGGTACATAAATACACTCAGTACATATATACACTCAGTACACTCGGTACATAAATACACTCGGTACATAAATACACTCGATACATAAATACACTCAGTACATATATACACTCAGTACACTCACTACATAAATACACTCGGTACATAAATACACTCAGTACATATATACACTCAGTACACTCGGTACATAAATACACTCGGTACATAAATACACTCAGTACATATATACACTCAGTACACTCGGTACATAAATACACTCAGTACATAAATACACTCAGTACACTCGGTACATAAATACACTCGATACATAAAAACACTCGATACATAAATACACTCAGTACATATATACACTCAGTACACTCGGTACATAAATACACTCGGTACATAAATACACTCAGTACATATATACACTCAGTACACTCGGTACATAAATACACTTGGTACATAAATACACTCAGTACATAAATACACTTGGTACATAAATACACTCGATACACTCGGTACATAAATACACTCAGTACATATATACACTCAGTACACTCGGTACATAAATACACTCGGTACATAAATACACTCGGTACATAAATACACTCAGTACATATATACACTCAGTACACTCGGTACATAAATACACTTGGTACATAAATACACTCAGTACATAAATACACTTGGTACATAAATACACTCGATACACTCGGTACATAAATACACTCGGTACATAAATACACTCGGTGCATAAATACACTCAGTACATATATACACTCAGTACACTCGGTACATAAATACACTCGGTACATAAATACACTCGGTACATAAATACACTCAGTACATATATACACTCAGTACACTCGGTACATAAATACACTTGGTACATAAATACACTCAGTACATAAATACACTCGGTACATAAATACACTCGGTACATAAATACACTCAGTACATATATACACTCAGTACACTCGATACATAAATACACTCAGTACATATATACACTCAGTACACTCGGTACATAAATACACTCGGTACATAAATACACTCAGTACATATATACACTCAGTACACTCGGTACATAAATACACTCAGTACATATATACACTCAGTACACTCGGTACATAAATACACTCAGTACATATATACACTCAGTACACTCGGTACATAAATACACTTGGTACATAAATACACTCGATACATAAATACACTCGGTACATAAATACACTCAGTACATATATACACTCAGTACACTCGGTACATAAATACACTTGGTACATAAATACACTCAGTACATAAATACACTTGGTACATAAATACACTCGATACATAAATACACGCAGTACATAAATACACTCAGTACATATATACACTAAGTACACTCGGTACATAAATACACTCGGTACATAAATACACTCAGTACATATATACACTCAGTACACTCGGTACATAAATACACTCGATACATAAATACACTCGATACATAAATACACTCAGTACATATATACACTTGGTACATAAATACACTCGATACACTCGGTACATAAATACACTCAGTACATATATACACTCAGTACACTCGGTACATAAATACACTCGGTACATAAATACACTCAGTACATATATACACTCAGTACACTCGGTACATAAATACACTCAGTACATATATACACTTGGTACATAAATACACTCGATACACTCGGTACATAAATACACTCAGTACATATATACACTCAGTACACTCGGTACATAAATACACTCAGTACATATATACACTCAGTACACTCGGTACATAAATACACTCGGTACATAAATACACTCAGTACATATATACACTCAGTACACTCGGTACATAAATACACTCGGTACATAAATACACTCAGTACATAAATACACTCAGTACATATATACACTCAGTACACTCGGTACATAAATACACTCAGTACATATATACACTCAGTACACTCGGTACATAAATACACTCGGTACATAAATACACTCAGTACATATATACACTCAGTACACTTGGTACATAAATACACTCGGTACATAAATACACTCAGTACATATAAACACTCAGTACACTCGGTACATAAATACACTCGGTACATAAATACACTCAGTACATATATACACTCAGTACACTCGGTACATAAATACACTCGGTACATAAATACACTCAGTACATATATACACTCAGTACACTCGGTACATAAATACACTCAGTACATATATATACACTCAGTACATATATACACTCAGTACACTCGGTACATAAATACACTCGATACATAAATACACTCGATACATAAATACACTCAGTACATATATACACTCAGTACACTCGGTACATAAATACACTCGGTACATAAATACACTCAGTACATATATACACTCAGTACACTCGGTAAATAAATACACTCGGTACATAAATACACTCAGTACATATATACACTCAATACACTCGATACATAAATACACTCGGTACATAAATACACTCAGTACATATATACACTCAGTACACTCGGTACATAAATACACTCGATACATAAATACACTCGATACATAAATACACTCAGTACATATATACACTCAGTACACTCGGTACATAAATACACTCGGTACATAAATACACTCAGTACATATATACACTCAGTACACTTGGTACATAAATACACTCGGTACATAAATACACTCAGTACATATAAACACTCAGTACACTCGGTACATAAATACACTCGGTACATAAATACACTCAGTACATATATACACTCAGTACACTCGGTACATAAATACACTCGGTACATAAATACCCTCAGTACATATATACCCTCAATACACTCAGTACATAAATACACTTGGTACATAAATACACTCGATACACTCGGTACATAAATACACTCAGTACATATATACAATCAGTACACTCGGTACATAAATACACTAGGTACATAAATACACTCAGTACATATATACACTCAGTACACTCGGTACATAAATACACTTGGTACATAAATACACTCAGTACATATATACACTCAGTACACTCGGTACATAAATACACTCAGTACATATATACACTCAGTACACTCGGTACATAAATACACTCGGTACATAAATACACTCAGTACATATATACACTCAGTACACTCGGTACATAAATACACTCAGTACATATATACACTCAGTACACTCGGTACATAAATACACTCGGTACATAAATACACTCAGTACATATATACACTCAGTACACTCGGTACATAAATACACTTGGTACATAAATACACTCGGTACATAAATACACTCAGTACATATATACACTCAGTACACTCGATACATAAATACACTCGGTACATAAATACACTCAGTACATATATACACTCATTACACTCGGTACATAAATACACTCAGTACATATATACACTCAGTACACTTGGTACATAAATACACTCGGTACATAAATACACTCAGTACATATAAACACTCAGTACACTCGGTACATAAATACACTTGGTACATAAATACACTCAGTACATAAATACACTTGGTACATAAATACACTCGGTACATAAATACACTCAGTACATATATACACTCAGTACACTCGATACATAAATACACTCGGTACATAAATACACTCAGTACATATATACACTCAGTACACTCCGTACATAAATACACTTGGTACATAAATACACTCGATACATAAATACACTCAGTACATAAATACACTCAGTACACTCGATACATAAATACACTCGATACATAAATACTCTCGATACATAAATACACTCAGTACATAAATACACTCAGTACACTCGGTACATAAATACACTTGGTACATAAATACACTCAGTACATATATACACTCAGTACACTCGGTACATAAATACACTCAGTACATATATACACTCAGTACACTCGGTACATAAATACACTCGGTACATAAATACACTCAGTACATATATACACTCAGTACACTCGGTACATAAATACACTCAGTACACTCGATACATAAATACACTCAATACATAAATACACTCAGTACATAAATACAATCAGTACACTCGGTACATAAATACACTCGGTACATAAATACACTCAGTACATATATACACTCAGTACACTCGGTACATAAATACACTCACTACATATATACACTCAATACACTCGATACCTAAATACACTCGGTACATAAATACACTCAGTACATATATACACTCAGTACACTCGGTACATAAATACACTCAATACATAAATACACTCGGTACATAAATACACTCAGTACATATATACACTCAGTACACTCGGTACATAAATACACTCGGTACATAAATACACTCAGTACATAAATACACTTGGTACATAAATACACTCGATACATAAATACACTCGGTACATAAATACACTCAGTACATATATACACTCAGTACACTCGGTACATAAATACACTCGGTACATAAATACACTCAGTACATATATACACTCAGTACACTCGGTACATAAATACACTCGATACATAAATACACTCGATACATAAATACACTCAGTACATATATACACTCAGTACACTCGGTACATAAATACACTCGGTACATAAATACACTCAGTACATATATACACTCAGTACACTCGATACATAAATACACTCGATACATAAATACACTCAGTACATATATACACTCAGTACACTCGGTACATAAATACACTTGGTACATAAATACACTCAGTACACTCGGTACATAAATACACTCGATACATAAATACACTCAGTACATATATACACTCAGTACACTCGGTACATAAATACACTCAGTACATATATACACTCAGTACACTCGGTACATAAATACACTCGGTACATATATACACTCAGTACACTCGGTACATAAATACACTCGATACATAAATACACTCAGTACATATATACACTCAGTACACTCGGTACATAAATACACTTGGTACATAAATACACTCAGTACATAAATACACTTGGTACATAAATACACTCAATACACTCGGTACATAAATACACTCAGTACATATATACACTCAGTACACTCGGTACATAAATACACTCAGTACATATATACACTCAGTACACTCGGTACATAAATACACTCGGTACATAAATACACTCAGTACATATATACACTCAGTACACTCGGTACATAAATACACTTGGTACATAAATACACTCAGTACATATATACACTCAGTACACTCGGTACATAAATACACTCGATACATAAATACACTCGATACATAAATACACTCAGTACATATATACACTCAGTACACTCGGTACATAAATACACTTGGTACATAAATACACTCAGTACATATATACACTCAGTACACTCGGTACATAAATACACTCAGTACACTCGGTACATAAATACACTCGATACATAAATACACTCGATACATAAATACACTCAGTACATATATACACTCAGTACACTCGGTACATAAATACACTCGGTACATAAATACACTCAGTACATATATACACTCAGTACACTCGGTACATAAATACACTCAGTACATATATACACTCAGTACACTCGGTACATAAATACACTCAGTACATATATACACTCAGTACACTCGGTACATAAATACACTCGATACATAAATACACTCGATACATAAAGACACTCAGTACATATATACACTCAGTACACTCGGTACATAAATACACTCGATACATAAATACACTCGATACATAAATACACTCAGTACATATATACACTCAGTACACTCGGTACATAAATACACTCGATACATAAATACACTCAGTACATATATACACTAAGTACACTCGGTACATAAATACACTCGGTACATAAATACACTCAGTACATATATACACTCAGTACACTCGGTACATAAATACACTCGATACATAAATACACTCGATACATAAATACACTCAGTACATATATACACTCAGTACACTCGGTACATAAATACACTCGGTACATAAATACACTCAGTACATATATACACTCAGTACACTCGGTACATAAATACACTCAGTACATATATACACTCAGTACACTCGGTACATAAATACACTCGGTACATAAATACACTCAGTACATATATACACTCAGTACACTCGGTACATAAATACACTCAGTACATATATATACACTCAGTACATATATACACTCAGTACACTCGGTACATAAATACACTCGATACACTCGGTACATAAATACACTCGGTACATAAATACACTCGGTGCATAAATACACTCAGTACACACGGAACATAAATACACTCGATACATAAATACACTCGATACATAAATACACTCAGTACATATATACACTCAGTACACTCGGTACATAAATACACTTGGTACATAAATACACTCAGTACATAAATACACTTGGTACATAAATACACTCGATACACTCGGTACATAAATACACTCAGTACATATATACACTCAGTACACTCGGTACATAAATACACTCAGTACATATATACACTCAGTACACTCGGTACATAAATACACTCGGTACATAAATACACTCAGTACACTCGGTACATAAATACACTCAGTACATATATACACTCAGTACACTCGGTACATAAATACACTCGGTACATAAATACACTCAGTACATATATACACTCAGTACACTCGGTACATAAATACACTCGGTACATAAATACACTCAGTACATATATACACTAAGTACACTGGTACATAAATACACTCAGTACATAAATACACTTGGTACATAAATACACTCGATACACTCGGTACATAAATACACTCGGTACATAAATACACTCAGTACATATATACACTCAGTACACTCGGTACATAAATACACTCGGTACATAAATACACTCAGTACATATATACACTCAGTACACTCGGTACATAAATACACTCGGTACATAAATACACTCAGTACATATATACACTCAGTACACTCGGTACATAAATACACTCGGTACATAAATACACATAGAACATAAATACACTCAGTACATAAATACACTTGGTACATAAATACACTCGATACACTCGATACATAAATACACTCAGTACATAAATACACTCAGTACATATATACACTCAGTACACTCGGTACATAAATACACTTGGTACATAAATACACTCAGTACATAAATACACTTGGTACATAAATACACTCGATACACTCGGTACATAAATACACTCAGTACATATATACACTCAGTACACTCGGTACATAAATACACTCGATACATAAATACACTCGATACATAAATACACTCAGTACATATATACACTCAGTACACTCGGTACATAAATACACTCGGTACATAAATACACTCAGTACACTCGGTACATAAATACACTCAGTACATATATACACTCAGTACACTCGGTACATAAATACACTCAGTACATATATATACACTCAGTACATATATACACTCAGTACACTCGGTACATAAATACACTCGATACATAAATACACTCGATACATAAATACACTCAGTACATATATACACTCAGTACACTCGGTACATAAATACACTCGGTACATAAATACACTCAGTACATATATACACTAAGTACACTCGGTACATAAATACACTCGATACATAAATACACTCGATACAAAAATACACTCAGTACATAAATACACTCAGTACACACAGAACATCAATACACTCGGTACATAAAGACACTCGGTACATAAATACACTCAGTACATATATACACTAAGTACACTCGGTACATAAATACACTCGGTACATAAATACACTCAGTACATATATACACTCAGTACACTCGGTACATAAATACACTCAGTACATATATATACACTCAGTACATATATACACTCAGTACACTCGGTACATAAATACACTCGGTACATAAATACACTCAGTACATATATACACTCAGTACACTCGGTACATAAACACACTCGATACATAAATACACTCGAAACATAAATACACTCAGTACATATATACACTCAGTACACTCGGTACATAAATACACTTGGTACATATATACACTCAGTACACTCGGTACATAAATACACTCGGTACATAAATACACTCAGTACATATATACACTCAGTACACTCGGTACATAAATACACTAGTACATAAATACACTCCATACACTCGGTACATAAATACACTCGGTACATAAATACACTCGGTGCATAAATACACTCAGTACATATATACACTCAGTACACTCGGTACATAAATACACTCGGTACATAAATACACTCAGTACATATATACACTCAGTACACTCGGTACATAAATACACTAGATACACTCGATACATAAATACACTCGGTACATAAATACACTCGATACATAAATACACTCAGTACATATATACACTCAGTACACTCGGTACATAAATACACTCGGTACATAAATACACTCAGTACATATATACACTCAGTACACTCGGTACATAAATACACTCGGTACATAAATACACTCAGTACATATATACACTCAGTACACTCGGTACATAAATACACTTGGTACATAAATACACTCAGTACATAAATACACTTAGTACATAAATACACTCGATACATAAATACACTCAGTACATATATACACTCAGTACACTCGGTACATAAATACACTCGGTACATAAATACACTCAGTACATATATACACTCAGTACACTCGGTACATAAATACACTCAGTACATATATACACTCAGTACACTCGGTACATAAATACACTCAGTACATATATACACTCAGTACACTCGGTACATAAATACACTTGGTACATAAATACACTCGATACATAAATACACTCGGTACATTTTTATTTGTGTACAGCACTTTGGTCTGCTTCACTGCAGTTTTTAAATGTGCTTTATAAATAAATTGATGATGATGATGATGATGATTCTTTATTATTAAGTTCTACTAGGACTTAGAATGTTTCTTTCAGGTCCAGATACCAGAACCAGGTGAATTTTGTAAAAAGCCCCATATCATACATTTACATAAGAAGACAGCACAAGATGGTTCTAAAACGACTCATTTCTAACCTCCAGTGAATAAAAACACACTGCAGATTCCATCATGTCATTATTGACAGTGTGAGAAGGTCAGGTCAGGTCAGGTCAGGTCAGGTCAGGTCAGGTCAGGTCAGGTCAGGTCAGGTCAGGTCAGGTTGATTTATAAAGCACATTTTAAAACAACCCTGATTGACCAAAGTGCTGTACAATAAGATAACACTGAAACAATAAAACAGCATAAACAGAATAAAACCTCTAAAAATACATAAAACACCTTAATAATTAAAAACAATCCAATTAAACCAGTTTAAAAGCCAAAGAGAAGAGGTGAGTTTAAGAGCAGATTTAAATGTTCCTGAGCTTGTGGAGAATCGGATGTGAAGACGTAAACTGTTCCATAGTCTACAGCAAAGGTCCTCTCTCCTTTAGTTTTTAATCTGTATTTAGGAACTTCTAAAAGTATCAGACCTGCTGACCTCAGAGATCTGGGTCGGTAAAGGTTAAGAAGCTCTGTCATGTATGGAGGTGCAGTACCGTAAAGAACCTTAAAAACAAGCAGTAACATTTTAAAATCAATCCTAAAAGCAACTGGGAGCCAGTGGAGAGAACAGAGGAGTGATGTGGTCTCTCATTCTGGAACCAGCTGGAGACGAACAGAGAGGAACAATCTAAACCAACATCCAGGGAGTTACAGTAGTCCAGCTGGGATGTGATGAAAACATGGACCACTCTTTGTAGGAGTTTGGAGAGAAAGTACAGATGGGTCCAGGTTGGGCTTTTTCAGGAGAGGCTGAACAACAGCATGCTTAAAAACTGCAGGGAAACTGAGACAGGCATTGATCAGAACCAGAAGCACGGGTCCAACTGAGTCCAGAACCTCCTTCAGAAGGTGAGAGGGGATGAAGTCAGTGGACTGGACCTTACAGACTGTTTCATGTAACTGAGAAAGAGAGAGAGGGCATAAGGGAGGAACAATGATGGAGAAGTGGAGGTGAAGTGACAAACTGCAGGGAGAGAATCTTATTAACAAAGAAATATAAGAAGTCATAGCAGAGGGTGGTAGAAGGTACGAGGCAGGTGGGTGTACGAGGATTAACAAAGAGGAGTTTAGAACACTGAACAGAACCTGAAGTTTATGAACGTTACTGCAGACCAGATTAAATATATAGGAGGACTTAACCTCTATAGCAGCTTTCTGATGAGTTAAAAAACTGTCTCTCAGGATATTGAAGGAGATTTGCAGCTTGTCCACTTTCTCTCAGCACCTGCAGGAACGTCTGAGAGCATGAATAGAGTCTGTAATCCAGGGTCCTGCATGAACTTTGGGACGGAGTGTTTCTAGGGGAGCGATGGAGTCCAGAATACATGTTGAGTTAACGAGAGCAGTTAGATCTTCAACACACATGGACTCAATCCCGTCCACCGTGGACAGCTTGGAGTTGTTGAAGGCAGCAGAGAACTGAGATGGTACATGAGTATCGATGACCTGATGGTGGCGTGAAGGAGGACGAGCTGCAGCAACAGAACATGGAGCAGTGGGAGAAAACGGGACAGTCAGGTGATCAGAGATACATGCACAGATCTCAGTGACGTGGACACTCAGACCGTGGGACATGACAAGGTCCAGTGTGAGGACCTTTCTCATGTGTGACACTGAGTCAAGGATCAGAGTTCACTGCAGTTCCTGATTAAAAGTCCCCAAACTCACTAATAAAAACAATTTAGGAGGACGGCACCGGTTCCTCTTGGAGATCCAACAGAACATTCTTCAACAGCAGGAACTCCCAGTTACCGTCTTCTTCTTCAGGTTTGTAGACATCAGACCACCAGCATCTCAGTCAGGTTCAGGTCTCTGAAGGTCCACCAGCATCTCAGTCAGGTTCAGGTCTCTGAAGGTCCACCAGCATCTCAGTCAGGTTCAGGTCTCTGAAGGTCCACCAGCATCTCAGTCAGGTTCAGGTCTCTGAAGGTCCAGCATCTCAGTCAGGTTCAGGTCTCTGAAGGTCCACGTAAGGTTCAGGTCTCTGAAGGTCCACCAGCATCTCAGTCAGGTTCAGGCCTCTGAAGGTCCACCAGCATCTAGTCAGGTTCAGGTCTCTGAAGGTCCACCAGCATCTCAGTCAGGTTCAGGTCTCTGAAGGTCTTACAGCATCTCAGTCAGGTTCAGGTCTCTGAAGGTCCACCAGCATCTCAGTCAGGTTCAGGTCTCTGAAGGTCCACCAGCCTCTCAGTCAGGTTCAGGTCTCTGTAGGTCCACCAGCATCTAGTCAGGTTCAGGTCTCTGAAGGTCCAGCATCTCAGTCAGGTTCAGGTCTCTGAAGGTCCACGAAAGGTTCAGGTCTCTGAAGGTCCACCAGCCTCTCAGTCAGGTTCAGGTCTCTGAAGGTCCACCAGCATCTCAGTCAGGTTCAGGTCTCTGAAGGTCCACCAGCATCTCAGTCAGGTTCAGGTCTCTGAAGGTCCACCAGCATCTCAGTCAGGTTCAGGTCTCTGAAGGTCCTCCAGCATCTCAGTCAGGTTCAGGTCTCTGAAGGTCCACGTAAGGATCAGGTCTCTGAAGGTCCACCAGCATCTCAGTCAGGTTCAGGTCTCTGAAGGTCCAGCATCTCAGTCAGGTTCAGGTCTCTGAAGGTCCACCAGCATCTCAGTCAGGTTCAGGTCTCTGAAGGTCCACCAGCCTCTCAGTCAGGTTCAGGTCTCTGAAGGTCCACCAGCATCTTAGTCAGGTTCAGGTCTCTGAAGGTCCACCAGCATCTCAGTCAGGTTCAGGTCTCTGAAGGTCCTCCAGCATCTCAGTCAGGTTCAGGTCTCTGAAGGTCCATCAGCATCTCAGTCAGGTTCAGGTCTCTGAAAGTCCTCCAGCATCTCAGTCAGGTTCAGGTCTCTGAAGGTCCACCAGCATCTCAGTCAGGTTCAGGTCTCTGAAGGTCCACCAGCATCTCAGTCAGGTTCAGGTCTCTGAAGGTCCACGTAAGGTTCAGGTCTCTGAAGGTCCACCAGCATCTCAGTCAGGTTCAGGTCTCTGAAGGTCCACCAGCATCTCAGTCAGGTTCAGCTCTCTGAAGGACCACCAGCATCTCAGTCAGGTCCACCAGCATCTCAGTCAGGTTCAGGTCTCTGAAGGTCCACGTAAGGTTCAGGTCTCTGAAGGTCCACCAGCATCTCAGTCAGGTTCAGGCCTCTGAAGGGCCACCAGCATCTAGTCCGGTTCAGGTCTCTGAAGGTCCACCAGCCTCTCAGTCAAGTTCAGATCTCTGAAGGTCCTCCAGCATCTCAGTCAGGTTCAGGTCTCTGAAGGTCCACGTAAGGTTCAGGTCTCTGAAGGTCCACCAGCATCTCAGTCAGGTTCAGGTCTCTGAAGGTCCACCAGCATCTCAGTCAGGTTCAGGTCTCTGAAGGTCCACCAGCATCTCAGTCAGGTTCAGGTCTCTGAAAGTCCACCAGCATCTCAGTCAGGTTCAGGTCTCTGAAGGTCCTCCAGCATCTCAGTCAGGTTCAGGTCTCTGAAGGTCCACCAGCATCTCAGTCAGGTTCAGGCCTCTGAAGGTCCACCAGCATCTTGTCAGGTTCAGGTCTCTGAAGGTCTTACAGCATCTCAGTCAGGTTCAGGTCTCTGAAGGTCCTCCAGCATCTCAGTCAGGTTCAGGTCTCTGAAGGTCCACCAGCATCTCAGTCAGGTTCAGGTCTCTGAAGGTCCACGTAAGGTTCAGGTCTCTGAAGGTCCACCAGCATCTCAGTCAGGTTCAGGTCTCTGAAGGTCCACCAGCCTCTCAGTCAGGTTCAGGTCTCTGAAGGTCCACCAGCATCTCAGTCAGGTTCAGGTCTCTGAAGGTCCACCAGCATCTCAGTCAGGTTCAGGTCTCTGAAGGGCCATCAGCATCTCAGTCAGGTTCAGGTCTCTGAAAGTCCTCCAGCATCTCAGTCAGGTCCACCAGCATCTCAGTCAGGTTCAGGTCTCTGAAGGTCCACGTAAGGTTCAGGTCTCTGAAGGTCCTCCAGCATCTCAGTCAGGTTCAGGTCTCTGAAGGTCCACCAGCATCTCAGTCAGGTTCAGGTCTCTGAAGGTCCACCAGCATCTCAGTCAGGTTCAGGTCTCTGAAGGTCCATCAGCATCTCAGTCAGGTTCAGGTCTCTGAAGGTCCTCCAGCATCTCAGTCAGGTTCAGGTCTCTGAAGGTCCACCAGCATCTCAGTCAGGTTCAGGTCTCTGAAGGTCCACCAGCCTCTCAGTCAGGTTCAGGTCTCTGAAGGTCTTACAGCATCTCAGTCAGGTTCAGGACTCTGAAGGTCCTCCAGCATCTCAGTCAGGTTCAGGTCTCTGAAGGTCAACCAGCTCTCAGTCAGGTTCAGGTCTCTGAAGGTCCTCCAGCATCTCAGTCAGGTTCAGGTCTCTGAAGGTCCACGTAAGGATCAGGTCTCTGAAGGTCCACCAGCATCTCAGTCAGGTTCAGGTCTCTGAAGGTCCAGCATCTCAGTCAGGTTCAGGTCTCTGAAGGTCCACGAAAGGTTCAGGTCTCTGAAGGTCCACCAGCATCTCAGTCAGGTTCAGGTCTCTGAAAGTCCTCCAGCATCTCAGTCAGGTCCACCAGCATCTCAGTCAGGTTCAGGTCTCTGAAGGTCCACCAGCATCTCAGTCAGGTTCAGGTCTCTGAAGGTCCACCAGCATCTCAGTCAGGTTCAGGTCTCTGAAGGTCCACGTAAGGTTCAGGTCTCTGAAGGTCCACCAGCATCTCAGTCAGGTTCAGGTCTCTGAAGGTCCACCAGCATCTCAGTCAGGTTCAGGTCTCTGAAGGTCCTCCAGCATCTCAGTCAGGTTCAGGTCTCTGAAGGTCCACCAGCATCTCAGTCAGGTTCAGGTCTCTGAAGGTCCACCAGCATCTCAGTCAGGTTCAGGTCTCTGAAGGTCCACCAGCATCTCAGTCAGGTTCAGGTCTCTGAAGGTCCACCAGCATCTCAGTCAGGTTCAGGTCTCTGAAGGTCCACGTAAGGTTCAGGTCTCTGAAGGTCCACCAGCATCTCAGTCAAGTTCAGGCCTCTGAAGGTCCACCAGCATCTAGTCAGCTTCAGGTCTCTGAAGGTCCTCCAGCATCTCAGTCAGGTTCAGGTCTCTGAAGGTCCACCAGCATCTCAGTCAGGTTCAGGCCTCTGAAGGTCCACCAGCATCTAGTCAGGTTCAGGTCTCTGAAGGTCCACCAGCATCTCAGTCAGGTTCAGGTCTCTGAAGGTCTAACAGCATCTCAGTCAGGTTCAGGTCTCTGAAGGTCCACCAGCATCTCAGTCAGGTTCAGGTCTCTGAAGGTCCATCAGCATCTCAGTCAGGTTCAGGTCTCTGAAAGTCCTCCAGCATCTCAGTCAGGTTCAGGTCTCTGAAGGTCCACCAGCATCTCAGTCAGGTTCAGGTCTCTGAAGGTCCACCAGCATCTCAGTCAGGTTCAGGTCTCTGAAGGTCTTACAGCATCTCAGTCAGGTTCAGGTCTCTGAAGGTCCTCCAGCATCTCAGTCAGGTTCAGGTCTCTGAAGGTCCACCAGCATCTCAGTCAGGTTCAGGTCTCTGAAGGTCCACCAGCATCTCAGTCAGGTTCAGGTCTCTGTAGGTCCACCAGCATCTAGTCAGGTTCAGGTCTCTGAAGGTCCATCAGCATCTCAGTCAGGTTCAGGTCTCTGAAAGTCCTCCAGCATCTCAGTCAGGTTCAGGTCTCTGAAGGTCCACCAGCCTCTCAGTCAGGTTCAGGTCTCTGTAGGTCCACCAGCATCTAGTCAGGTTCAGGTCTCTGA
>SSNP01000611.1:0-14907 GCA_006937955.1 Pachypanchax playfairii
TACCACTGAATCACAACAGATGTCATCTCAAGGCACTTGAGAACTACTAGAAAAGTAATTTTAATTCAATCATACAAACATTCCAATCAATTTAAACATTTTCTGTTTAAAGGTTCCATTCTCTCAATAGTAAACTTCAGACAAAATAAAAATATTCCTTCCATTTTTTGCCATCTTTCCTTGATCTTTTAAAGGCTGCTCTTTTGTGTTCTATGGGGTTTTTATTTTGACCTTATTCTAAGCACGCTGGTTTTATTTGTTTTATGCTACAAGACTTATGACGCCATGGATATGCAAATTAGTACGTGACGTCATCTGGCAATATCTAGCAACTTTTTGAGGGAACTTCAGCAACTTTCAGTGAGCAACAGTTGGCAACACTGGACAGTTAGTACTCTGGAACAACCCACTGTGTAAATCAGGGGTCTCAAACTCCAGGCCTCGAGGGCCACTATCCTGCATGTTTTAGATGTTTCCCTGCTTCAACTCACCTGATTCAAACGAACAAGTCGTTAACAGGCTTCTGCAGAACTTGATGAAATGCAGAGGATTTGAATCAGGTGTGTTGAAACAGGGAAAAATCTAAAACATACAGGAGAGTGGCCCTCGAGGCCTGGAGGTTGACACGCCTGCTGTAAATGATTCATTTTACCAGCTTCAGTACTAAATAACTTTTCCTCAGCTGTGTCTTAGACAGCCACTGTTGGAATTGGTGTTCTGTTGAAATTTGTTACCTGTCTAGATGTGCTACCGAATACTTCTGCACACGTGTCGTTCTAAAGTCTTGACTTTAATAAATAGATTTATCGTTTATTTTTTGTTTCTATATTTTTCCATAATTACATTTTATTTATTAAATAAATTCTCCCAGGACAGGAACACTAAATATGTCAACTGACCTGGAACTGACTAGTTACCTGAGCTGTGACTGACTGGTTACCTGAGCTTTGACTAGTCATCTGACCTGTGACTGACTGGTTACCTGAGCTGTGACTAGTCATCTGACCTGTGACTGACTGGTTACCTGAACTGTGACTGACTGGTTTGCTGAGCTGTGACTAGTCATTTGACCTGTAACTGACTAGTTGCCTGAGCTGTAACTAGTCATCTGACCTGTGACTGACTGGTTACCTAAGCTGTGACTGACTGGTTTCCTGAGCTGCGACTAGTCATCTGACCTGTGACTGACTGGTTACCTGAGCTGTGACTAGTCATCTGACCTGTGACTGACTAGTTTCCTGAGCTGTGACTAGTCATCGGACCTGTAACTGACTAGTTGCCTGAGCTGTGACTAGTCATCTGACCTGTGACTGACTGGTTACCTGAGCTGTGACTGGTCATCTGACCTGTGACTGACTGGTTACCTGACCTGTGACTGACTGGTCACCTGAGCTATGACTGGTCATCTGACCTATGACTGACTGGTTACCTGAACTGTGACTGACTGGTCACCTGGGCTGTGACTGGTTACCTGAGCTGTGACTGACTGGTCACCTGAGCTGTGACTGGTTACCTGAGCTGTGACTGGTCACCTGACCTGTGACTGACTTGTTACCTGAGCTGTGACTGGTCATTTGACCTGTGACTGACTGGTTACCTGAGCTGTGACTGGTCACCTGAACTGTGACTGACTGGTCACCTGAGCTGTGACTGGTCATCTGACCTATGACTGACTGGTTACCTGAGCTGTGACTGGTCATTTGACCTGTGACTGACTGGTTACTTGAACTGTGACTGACTGGTCACCTGAGCTGTGACTGGTCACCTGAGCTGTGACTGGTCATCTGACCTATGACTGACTGGTTACCTGACCTGTGACTGACTGGTTACCTGAACTGTGACTGACTGGTCACCTGACCAGTGACTGACTGGTTACCTGACCTGTGACTGACTGGTTACCTGAACTGTGACTGACTGGTTTCCTGAGCTGTGACTAGTCATCTGACCTGTAACTGACTAGTTGCCTGAGCTGTGACTAGTCATCTGACCTATGACTGACTGGTTACCTGAGCTGTGACTGACTGGTTGCCTGAGCTGTGACTAGTCATTGACCTGTAACTGACTAGTTGCCTGAGCTGTGACTAGTCATCTGACCTATGACTGACTGGTTACCTGAGCTGTGACTAGTCATCTGACATATGACTGACTAGTTGCCTGAACTGTGACTAGTCATCTGACTTGTGACTGACTGGTTACCTGAGCTGTGACTGACTAGTTTCCTGAGCTGTGACTAGTCATTTGACCTGTAACTGATTAGTTGCCTGAGCTGTGACTAGTCATCTGACCTGTGACTGACCCGTTACCTGAGCTGTGACTGACTGGTTTCCTGAGCTGTGACTAGTCATCTGGCCTGTGACTGACTGGTTACCTGAGCTGTGACTGACTGGTTGCCTGAGCTGTGACTAGTCATCTGACCTGTGACTGACTGGTTACCTGAGCTGTGACTGGTCATCTGACCTATGACTGACTGGTTACCTGAGCTGTGACTGACTGGTCACCTGAGCTGTGACTGGTCACCTGAGCTGTGACTGGTTACCTGAGCTGTGACTGGTCATTTGACCTGTGACTGACTGGTTACCTGAGCTGTGACTAGTCATCTGACCTGTGACTGACTGGTTACCTGAGCTGTGACTAGTTACCTGAACTGTGACTGACTAATTACCTGAACTGTGACTGACTGGTCACCTGACCTGTGACTGGTCATCTGACCTATGACTGACTGGTTACCTGACCTGTGACTGACTGGTTACCTGAACTGTGACTGACTGGTCACCTGAACTGTGACTGACTGGTCATCTGATTGGTGACTGACTGGTTACCTGACCTGTGAGTGACTGGTTACCTGACCTGTGACTGACTGGTCACCTGAGCTGTGACTGGTCACCTGACCTGTGACTGACTGGTTACCTGACCTGTGACTGACTGGTTACCTGAACTGTGACTGACTGGTCACCTGAACTGTGACTGACTGGTCATCTGACTGGTGACTGACTGGTTACCTGACCTGTGAGTGACTGGTTACCTGACCTGTGACTGACTTGTTACCTGAGCTGTGACTGGTCATTTGAACTGTGACTGACTGGTCACCTGAGCTGTGACTGGTCACCTGACCTATGACTGACTGGTTACCTGACCTGTGACTGACTGGTTACCTGAACTGTGACTGACTGGTCACCTGAACTGTGACTGACTGGTCACCTGAGCTGTGACTGACTGGTCATCTGATTGGTGACTGACTGGTTACCTGACCTGTGAGTGACTGGTTACCTGACCTGTGACTGACTGGTTACCTGAGCTGTGACTGACTGGTTTCCTGAGCTGTGACTAGTCATCTGACCTGTAACTGACTAGTTGCCTGAGCTGTGACTAGTCATCTGACCTATGACTGACTGGTTACCTGAGCTGTTACTGACTGGTTGCCTTAGCTGTGACTGACTGGTTGCCTGAGCTGTGACTGACTGGTTACCTGAACTGTGACTAGTCATCTGACCTGTGACGGACTAGTTACCTGAACTGTGACTAATCATCTGACCTGTGACTGACTGGTTACCTCAACTGTGACTGACTGGTCACCTGAACTGTGACTGACTGGTCACCTGAGCTGTGACTGGTCATCTGACCTGTGACTGACTTGTTACATCACTGTGACTGACTGGTCACCTGAACTGTGACTGGTCATCTGACCTATGACTGACTGGTTACCTGAACTGTGACTGACTGATCACCTGAACTGTGACTGACTGGTCACCTGAGCTGTGACTGACTGGTCACCTGAGCTGTGACTGGTCATCTGACCTATGACTGACTGGTTGCCACACCTGTGACTGACTGGTCACCTGAACTGTGACTGACTGGTCACCTTAACTGTGACTGGTCATCTGACCTATGACTGACTGGTTACCTGAGCTGTGACTGACTGGTCACCTGAGCTGTGACTGGTCACCTGAGCTGTGACTGGTCACCTCAGCTGTGACTGGTCATTTGACCTATGACTGACTGGTTACCTGAACTGTGACTGACTGGTCACCTTAACTGTGACTGGTCATTTGACCTATGACTGACTGGTTACCTGAACTGTGACTGACTGGTCACCTGAACTGTGACTGACTGGTCACCTGAGCTGTGACTGGTCATCTGACCTATGACGGACTGGTTGCCACACCTGTGACTGACTGGTCACCTGAACTGTGACTGACTGGTCACCTTAACTGTGACTGGTCATTTGACCTATGACTGACTGGTTACCTGACCTGTGACTGACTGGTTACCTGAACTGTGACTGACTGGTCACCTGACCAGTGACTGACTGGTTACCTGACCTGTGACTGACTGGTTACCTGAACTGTGACTGACTGGTCACCTGAACTGTGACTGACTGGTCACCTGAGCTGTGACTGACTGGTCATCTGATTGGTGACTGACTGGTTACCTGACCTGTGAGTGACTGGTTACCTGACCTGTGACTGACTGGTCACCTGAGCTGTGACTGGTCATCTGACCTATGACTGACTGGTTACCTGACCTGTGACTGACTGGTTACCCTGAACTGTGACTGACTGGTCACCTGACCTGTGACTGACTGGTCACCTGACCTGTGACTGGTCATCTGACCTATGAGTGACTGGTTACCTGAGCTGTGACTGACTGGTCACCTGAGCTGTGACTGGTCATCTGACCTGTGACTGACTGGTTACCTGAGCTGTGACTGGTCATCTGACCTATGACTGATTGGTTACCTGACCTGTGACTGACTGGTTACCTGAACTGTGACTGACTGGTTACCTGAACTGTGACTGACTGGTCACCTGACCAGTGACTGACTGGTTACCTGACCTGTGACTGACTGGTTACCTGAACTGTGACTGACTGGTCACCTGAACTGTGACTGGTCATCTGACCTATGACTGACTGGTTACCTGAACTGTGACTGACTGGTCAACTCAGCTGTGACTGGTCATCTGACCCATGACTGACTGGTTACCTGACCTGTGACTGACTGGTTACCTGAACTGTGACTGACTGGTCACCTGAGCTGTGATTGACTGGTCTCCTGAACTGTGACTGGTCATCTGACCTATGACTGACTGGTTACCTGAGCTGTGACTGGTCATTTGACCTGTGACTGACTGGTTACTTGAACTGTGACTGACTGGTCACCTGACCTGTGACTGGTCATCTGACCTATGACTGACTGGTTACCTGAGCTGTGACTGACTGGTCACCTGAGCTGTGACTGGTCACCTGAGCTGTGACTGGTTACCTGAGCTGTGACTGGTCACCTGAACTGTGACTGACTGGTTACCTGAGCTTTGACTGGTCATCTGACCTGTGACTGACTTGTTACCTGAGCTGTGACTGGTCATTTGACCTGTGACTGACTGGTTACTTGAACTGTGACTGACTGGTCACCTGAGCTGTGAGTAGTCATCTGACCTATGACTGACTGGTTACCTGAGCTGTGACTAGTCATCTGACATATGACTGACTAGTTGCCTGAACTGTGACTAGTCATCTGACTTGTGACTGACTGGTTACCTGAGCTGTGACTGACTAGTTTCCTGAGCTGTGACTAGTCATCGGACCTGTAACTGAATAGTTGCCTGAGCTGTGACTAGTCATCTGACCTGTGACTGACTAGTTTCCTGAGCTGTGACTAGTCATCTGACCTGTAACTGACTAGTTGCCTGAACTGTGACTAGTCATCTGACCTGTGACTGACTGGTTACCTGAGCTGTGACTGACTGGTTACCTGAACTGTGACTGACTGGTTACCTGAACTGTGACTGACTGGTCACCTGACCTGTGACTGGTCATCTGACCTATGACTGACTGGTTACCTGAGCTGTGACTGGTCATCTGACCTATGACTGACTGGTTGCCACACCTGTGACTGACTGGTCACCTGAACTGTGACTGACTGGTCACCTTAACTGTGACTGGTCATTTGACCTATGACTGACTGGTTACCTGAACTGTGACTGACTGGTCACCTGACCTGTGACTGGTCATCTGACCTATGACTGACTGGTTACCTGAACTGTGACTGACTGGTCACCTGACCTGTGACTGGTCATCTGACCTATGACTGACTGGTTACCTGAGCTGTGACTGGTCATCTGACCTGTGACTGACTGGTTACCTGAGCTGTGACTGGTCATCTGACCTGTGACTGACTGGTCACCTGAACTGTGACTGACTGGTCACCTGAGCTGTGACTGGTCATCTGACCTATGACTGACTAGTTGCCTGAGCTGTGACTAGTCATCTGACCTATGACTGACTGGTTACCTGAGCTGTGACTGACTGGTTGCCTGAGCTGTGACTGACTGGTTACCTGAGCTGTGACTAGTCATCTGACCTGTGACTGACTGGTTGCCTGAGCTGTGACTAGTCATCTGACCTGTGACTGACTGGTTACCTGACCTGTGACTGACTGGTTACCTGAACTGTGACTGACTGGTCACCTGACCTGTGACTGACTGGTCACCTGAGCTGTGACTGGTCATCTGACCTATGACTGACTGGTTACCTGAGCTGTGACTAGTCATCTGACCTATGACTGACTGGTTACCTGAGCTGTGACTGACTAGTTTCCTGAGCTGTGACTAGTCATCTGACCTGTAACTGACTAGTTGCCTGAACTGTGACTAGTCATCTGACCTGTGACTGACTGGTTACCTGAGCTGTGACTGACTGGTCACCTGAGCTGTGACTGGTTACCTGAGCTGTGACTGGTCACCTGAACTGTGACTGACTGGTCACCTGAGCTGTGACTGGTCATCTGACCTATGACTGACTAGTTGCCTGAGCTGTGACTAGTCATCTGACCTGTGACTGACTGGGTACCTGAACTGTGACTGACTGGTCACCTGACCTGTGACTGACTGGTTACCTGAACTGTGACTGACTGGTCACCTGACCAGTGACTGACTGGTTACCTGACCTGTGACTGACTGGTCACCTGAACTGTGCCTGACTGGTCACCTGAGCTGTGACTGGTCATCTGACCTATGACTGACTAGTTACCTGAGCTGTGACTAGTCATCTGACCTATGACTGACTGGTTACCTAAGCTGTGACTGACTAGTTTCCTGAGCTGCGACTAGTCATCTGACCTATGACTGACTGGTTACCTGAGCTGTGACTGACTGGTTGCCTGAGCTGTGATTGACTGGTCTCCTGAACTGTGACTGGTCATCTGACCTATGACTGACTGGTTACCTGACCTGTGACTGACTGGTTACCTGAGCTGTGACTAGTCATCTGACCTATGACTGACTGGTTACCTGAGCTGTGACTGACTAGTTTCCTGAGCTGTGACTGGTCATCTGACCTATGACTGACTAGTTGCCTGAGCTGTGACTAGTCATCTGACCTATGACTGACTGGTTACCTGACCTGTGACTGGTCATCTGACCTATGACTGACTGGTTACCTGACCTGTGACTGACTGGTTACCTGAACTGTGACTGACTGGTCACCTGACCTGTGACTGACTGGTTACCTGACCTGTGACTGACTGGTCACCCGAGCTGTGACTGGTCACCTGACCTGTGACTGACTGGTTACCTGAACTATGACTGACTGGTCACCTGACCTGTGACTGACTGGTTACCTGACCTGTGACTGACTGGTCACCTGAGCTGTGACTGGTCATCTGACCTATGACTGACTAGTTGCCTGAGCTGTGACTAGTCATCTGACCTATGACTGACTGGTTACCTGAGCTGTGACTAGTCATCTGACCTATGACGGACTGGTTACCTGAGCTGTGACTGACTGGTCACCTGAGCTGTGACTGGTCACCTGAGCTGTGACTGGTTACCTGAGCTGTGAGTAGTCATCTGACCTGTAACTGACTAGTTGCCTGAACTGTGACTAGTCATCTGACCTGTGACTGACTGGTTACCTGAGCTGTGACTGACTAGTTTCCTGAGCTGTGGCTAGTCATCTGACCTGTGACTGACTGGTTACCTGAGCTGTGACTGGTCATTTGACCTGTGACTGACTGGTTACTTTAACTGTGACTGACTGGTCACCTGAACTGTGACTGGTTACCTGAGCTGTGACTGGTCACCTGACCTGTGACTGACTGGTTACCTGAGCTGTGACTGACTGGTCACCTGAGCTGTGACTGACTGGTCACCTGAGCTGTGACTGGTCATCTGACCTATGACTGACTGGTTACCTGAGCTGTGACTGGTCATTTGACCTGTGACTGACTGGTTACTTGAACTGTGACTGACTGGTCACCTGAACTGTGACTGACTGGTCACCTGAGCTGTGACTGGTCATCTGACCTGTGACTGACTGGTTACCTGACCTGTGACTGACTGGTTACCTGACCTGTGACTGACTGGTCACCTGAGCTGTGACTGGTCACCTGACCTGTGACTGACTGGTTACCTGACCTGTGACTGACTGGTCACCTGAACTGTGACTGACTGGTCATCTGACCTGTGACTGACTGGTCACCTGAGCTGTGACTGGTCATCTGACCTATGACTGACTAGTTGCCTGAGCTGTGACTAGTCATCTGACCTATGACTGACTGGTTACCTGAGCTGTGACTAGTCATCTGACCTATGACTGACTGGTTACCTGACCTGTGACTGACTGGTTACCTGAACTGTGACTGACTGGTCACCTGACCTGTGACTGACTGGTCACCTGACCTGTGAATGAATGGTTACCTGAACTGTGACTGGCTGGTCACCTGAACTGTGACTGACTGGTCACCTGAGCTGTGACTGACTGGTCACCTGACCTGTGACTGACTGGTTACCTGACCTGTGACTGACTGGTTACCTGACCTGTGACTGACTGGTCACCTGACCTGTGACTGACTGGTTACCTGACCTGTGACTGACTGGTTACCTGACCTGTGACTGACTGGTCACCTGAGCTGTGACTGGTCATCTGACCTAGGACTGACTGGTTACCTGACCTGTGACTGACTGGTTACCTGAACTGTGACTGACTGGTCACCTGAGCTGTGACTGGTCATCTGACCTATGACTGACTAGTTGCCTGAGCTGTGACTAGTCATCTGACCTATGACTGACTGGTTACCTGAGCTGTGACTAGTCATCTGACCTATGACTGACTGGTTACCTGAGCTGTGACTGACTGGTTGCCTGAGCTGTGACTGACTGGTTACCTGAGCTGTGACTAGTCATCTGACCTGTGACTGACTAGTTTCCTGAGCTGTGACTAGTCATCGGACCTGTAACTGACTAGTTTCCTGAGCTGTGACTAGTCATCTGACCTGTGACTGACTGGTTACCTGAGCTGTGACTGGTCATCTGACCTGTGACTGACTGGTTACCTGACCGGTGACTGACTGGTTACCTGACCTGTGAGTGACTGGTTACCTGACCTGTGACTGACTGGTCACCTGACCTGTGACTGGTCATCTGACCTATGACTGACTGGTTACCTGAGCTGTGACTGACTGGTCACCTGAGCTGTGACTGACTGGTCACCTGAGCTGTGACTGGTCATCTGACCTATGACTGACTGGTTACCTGAGCTGTGACTGGTCATTTGACCTGTGACTGACTGGTTACTTGAACTGTGACTGACTGGTCACCTGAACTGTGACTGACTGGTCACCTGAGCTGTGACTGGTCATCTGACCTATGACTGACTGGTTACTTGAACTGTGACTGACTGGTCACCTGAACTGTGACTGACTGGTCACCTGAGCTGTGAGTAGTCATCTGACCTGTAACTGACTAGTTGCCTGAACTGTGACTAGTCATCTGACCTATGACTGACTGGTTACCTGAGCTGTGACTGACTAGTTTCCTGAGCTGTGACTAGTCATCTGACCTGTGACTGACTGGTTACCTGAGCTGTGACTAGTCATCTGACCTGTGACTGACTGGTCACCTGAGCTGTGACTGACTGGTCATCTGACCGGTGACTGACTGGTTACCTGACCTGTGAGTGACTGGTTGCCTGACCTGTGACTGACTGGTTGCCTGAACTGTGACTAGTCATCTGACCTGTGACTGACTAGTTACCTGAGCTGTGACTAATCATCGGACCTGTAACTGACTAGTTGCCTGAACTGTGACTGACTGGTCACCTGACCTGTGACTGACTGGTTACCTGACCTGTGACTGACTGGTCACCTGAACTGTGACTGACTGGTCACCTGAGCTGTGACTGACTGGTCATCTGACCGGTGACTGACTGGTTACCTGACCTGTGAGTGACTGGTTACCTGACCTGTGACTGACTGGTCACCTGACCTGTGACTGGTCATCTGACCTATGACTGACTGGTTACCTGACCTGTGACTGACTGGTCACCTGACTGTGACTGACTGGTCACCTGAGCTGTGAGTGGTCATCTGACCTATGACTGACTAGTTGCCTGAGCTGTGACTAGTCATCTGACCTGTCACTGACTGGTTACCTGAGCTGTGACTGACTGGTCACCTGAGCTGTGACTGACTGGTCACCTGAGCTGTGACTGTTCATCTGACCTATGACTGGTCACCTGACCTGTGACTGACTGGTTACCTGAACTGTGACTGACTGGTCACCTGACCTGTGACTGGTCATCTGACCTATGACTGACTGGTTACCTGAGCTGTGACTGACTGGTCACCTGAGCTGTGACTGACTGGTCACCTGAGCTGTGACTGGTCATCTGACCTATGACTGACTGGTTACCTGAGCTGTGACTGGTCATTTGACCTGTGACTGACTGGTTACCTGAACTGTGACTGACTGGTTACCTGACCTATGACTGACTGGTTACCTGAACTGTGACTGACTGGTCACCTGAGCTGTGACTGACTGGTCACCTGATCTGTGACTGGTCATCTGACCTATGACTGACTGGTTACCTGAGCTGTGACTGACTAGTTTCCTGAGCTGTGACTAGTCACCTGACCTGTGACTGACTGGTTACCTGACCTGTGACTGACTGGTCACCTGACCTGTGACTGGTCACCTGACCTATGACTGGTCACCTGACCTGTGACTGACTGGTCACCTGACCTGTGACTGGTCACCTGACCTATGACTGGTCACCTGACCTGTGACTGACTGGTTACCTGACCTGTGACTGACTAGTTTCCTGAGCTGTGACTGGTCATCTGACCTGTGACTGACTGGTTACCTGACCTGTGACTGACTGGTCACCTGACCTGTGACTGACTGGTCACCTGAGCTGTGACTGGTCATCTGACCTAGGACTGACTGGTTACCTGACCTGTGACTGACTGGTTACCTGAACTGTGACTGGTCACCTAACCTGTGACTGACTGGTCACCTGAACTGTGACTGACTGGTTACCTGAGCTGTGACTGGTCATTTGACCTGTGACTGACTGGTTACTTGAACTGTGACTGACTGGTCACCTGAACTGTGACTGACTGGTCACCTGAGCTGTGAGTAGTCATCTGACCTTTAACTGACTAGTTGCCTGAACTGTGACTAGTCATCTGACCTGTAACTGACTGGTTACCTGAGCTGTGACTGACTAGTTTCCTGAGCTGTGACTAGTCATCTGACCTGTGACTGACTGGTTACCTGAACTGTGACTGACTGGTTACCTGACCTATGACTGACTGGTTACCTGAACTGTGACTGACTGGTCACCTGAGCTGTGACTGGTCATCTGAGCTGTGACTGGTCACCTGACCTGTGACTGACTGGTTACCTGACCTGTGACTGACTGGTTACCTGAACTGTGACTGGTCACCTGACCTGTGACTGGTCACCTGACCGGTGACTGACTGGTTACCTGATCTGTGACTGACTGGTTACCTGACCTGTGAGTGACTGGTTACCTGACCTGTGACTGACTGGTCACCTGAGCTGTGACTGGTCATCTGACCTATGACTGACTGGTTACTTGAACTGTGACTGACTGGTTACCTGACCTGTGACTGACTGGTTACCTGAACTGTGACTGGTCACCTGACCTGTGACTGGTCACCTGACCTGTGACTGACTGGTTACCTGACCTGTGACTGACTGGTTACCTGAACTGTGACTGGTCACCTGACCTGTGACTGACTGGTTACCTGAGCTGTGACTGGTTACCTGAACTGTGACTGACTGGTTACCTGAACTGTGACTGACTGGTTACCTGACCTATGACTGACTGGTTACCTGAACTGTGACTGACTGGTCACCTGAGCTGTGACTGGTCATCTGAGCTGTGACTGGTCATCTCACCTATGACTGACTGGTTACCTGAGCTGTGACTGGTCACCTGCCTTCTAGATGACTCACTCCTGCTTTCAGCAGAGAAGATGAAGGATGAAGTACTGCGCAAACATCACACCGTGTGAGGACGGGGGCTGCTATGGAAACGAGCTCCGCCCCCTCAGTGTACGTGCCCACTGCAGGTTACCACATAAATAATTTCACAATCACTCGGGAGCGGGTTTAGGATCTTAAGATCATGCTAAATCCCTACCTCCGTGTCACGACTTGCTTTGTGAGGAACCTAAAACTTCATGTCTGGATCACGCGCTGCATGTGTTCAACATCTGGACATTGTGCAGATAAGCATCTCACAACATCGTACGAACACTAAATATTGAACATACTGAACATCAAATATACACAAAACCGCCTCACGAATGCAGCTTACTGTAAACGGGTTATCGATACGCTAATTTGAGCTATTTGAGATTGGTTTCCGGTTTCCTGATAAAAGACGGATATACGGTGAGAGTCCGTTTCTACCGAACGCGTTAAAACTCCGAGGGACACAGAAAACACGAGTTTAATCAAAATCAGCTACCTGTTGTTGGCCGTTGACGCCTTTCGGACTGACGACTCTTGTTTTGTTGATAAGAAGCATCAGCCGTGACATCCACACTTCCACTTTTCAAAGTAAAAGCATAACGTCTTGTTGGATCTCTTACACCGGAAGTTCACGAAGCTGAACTGTCACGTGGTCCACGCAGACTATGACCGGAAGTTGTTCGTGATGTGAGGAGGGTAAGAAGTGCGATTCTTGTTCGATAAATGCATCAGTCCTATTATTTCTTAACGAATATTTTTTATATTGTAGGATTTAGAACAGATCTAACGCATGGCAAAACAAAATTTATTTAAACAGTCAGGAGAGTTACTACTCACTTTTCAGGCCAGTTGATCTCTGGGCTTCTAAACACTATTCAGAACCAAAACCAGGTTTGTTTGACCCGGTTTATTGTACACAAGGACTTAGGCTTAGAAGAGAAAAATCAGAGACATTCAGCAGCATCGTCCACCGTGAATGTCTGATTGGTGTTTGAAGCTGTTTATACAGATGAAATCAAATTATTTCATGAGAGAAGAAGTTATTTCTTCATGAAGGTGCTAAACATGTTTGTTCAACTTCTCTAGCTGCTGCAGGAAGTTCAACCTCTGCTGGACCTTCTTCATGACTGTGTCTATGTTGGCTGTCTAGTTCAGGTCCTGGGTCCTGGGTGATGGTGATCCCCAGAAACCGAAACCTGTCCATCACAGTTACAGGTGTATGATAATGGGGGATAGGGTGGAGGCTCCTCCTGAAGTCCACGGATATCTCCACAGTTTTTAGAGTGTTGAGCTCTAGATGGTTCTGACTGCACCAGTGGACCAGCTGGTCCACTTCCTGTCTGGAAGCAGACTCATTTCCGTCCCTGATGAGGACGATGACCGTTGTGTCATCTGCAAACTTTAGGAGTTTAACAGATGGATTGCTGGAGGAGCAGCTGTTGGTGTAGAGGGAGAACAGCAGGGGGACAGGGCACATCCTTGGTGGAGGACAGGACATATCCTTGGGGGACAGAACACATCCCAGGGGGGCGTCGGTACTGATGGTTGGTTTGCTGGATGTTGTGTTCCTCAGCCCCACCCCCTTCTTCCTGTCTGTCAGAAAGTTTGTGATCCCCTGACAGGTGGAGACTGGGACAGTTTGGACTGGAGGACATCTGGGAGGATGGTGTTAAATGCTGAGCTGAAGTCCATGAACAGCATCCTTGTGGACGTCCCTGCAGTGTGGACGTGTTACAGGATGTCATGCAGCCCCATGTTGACTGACTGCATCATCCACTGACCTGTTAGTCCTGTATGCAGACTGCAGGGGGTCCAGCAGGGTCCTGTGATGGACTTCAGGTGGATTTCATGACGCCAGACGTCAGGGTGGTGGATCATTAGCTGAGAAGTGACGAGTGACTCTCAAGTTTATCAGAGTAGAACTTCTTTGCTGCTCTGAGTCCTTGTTCAGTTTGTTTGTGGTCTGGATGGACAGGAGTCTGGTCCCACAGCTGGAGACATTTTGTTTGATCTGTCTCAGTTTGGGGGGACCAGGGTTTGTTGTTGTCATATCAGAAGGTTCTGGTTGGTGTAACAGGTCACAGTGTCAGTTAGTTCGTCCAGGTTTGATGCAGCAGCTTCAAAGCAGGTCTGTAGTTCCTCCTTTGTCTCAGTTGTCCATCAGTCCACAGTTTGGACTCCAGGCTGTTTAACCCTCTGTCTGTAGCTAGAAGATGAACCCTGCAGTGATCAGACAGACCCAAAGCTGGACCTGGAGCTCAATGATAGACCTTTATGACCATGTAACAGTGATCCTGTTACTGTCTCTGGTTGGACAGGTATCATGCTGTCTCTGGTTGGACAGGTAACATATTGTCTCTGGTTGAACAGGTAACATGCTGTCTCTGGTAGGAAAGGTAACTTGCTGTCTCTGGTTGGAAAGGTAACATGCTGTCTCTGGTTGGACAGGTAACATGCTGTCTCTGGTTGGACAGGTAACATGCTGTCTCTGGTTGGACAGGTAACATATTGTCTCTGGTTGAACAGGTATCATGCTGTCTCTGGTTGGACAGGTAACATGCTGTCTCTGGTTGGACAGGTAACATGCTGTCTCTGGTTGGACAGGTAACATGCTGTCTCTGGTTGGACA